>OZ025250.1:19698538-19748968 GCA_964019135.1 Arenicola marina | reverse complement strand
CACCACCCTCCCCACCCTCACCATCCTCCTTACCACCACCCTCACAACCACCGCCCTCACCACCCTCACCATCCTCCTCACCCCCACCCTCACAACCACCACCCTCCCCACCCTCACCATCCTCCTTACCACCACCCTCACAACCACCGCCCTCACCACCCTCACCATCCTCCTCACCCCCACCCTCGCCACTTCCACCCTCCCCACCTTCACCACCACGCTCACCACCCCTACTGTCACCGTGAAGCAATAATATTTGGCCGTCGGATGGTCCGACGGGCATCAAGCAGTGTGAGTGAGAGGATTACCGAAACACGACCACCCCCCCCCCCCAGCCCCAGGGCCGCCCACTTATGAACACCCACAATCCCTGCCACTCTCTACGCCGGGGAAATTCTCCCACATCCCAGGGGAGCCTCCCTGGGAAGCCTCCTTGGGAAACCTCCCTGGGAAGCCTCCTTGGGTAGCCTCCCTGGGGAGCCTCCCTGGGGAGCCTCCCTGGGGAGCCTCCCTGGGAAGCCTCCTTGGGAAACCTCCCTGGGAAGCCTCCCTGGGAAGCCTTCCTGGGGAGCCTCCCTGGGGAGCCTCCCTGGGGAGCCTCCCTGGGAAGCCTCCCTGGGAAGCCTCGCTGGGAAGCCTCCCTGGGAAGCCTCCCTGGGAAGCCTCCCTGGGAAGCCTCCCTGGGAAGCCTCCCTGGGAAGCCTCCCTGGGAAGCCTCCCTGGGAAGCCTCCCTGGGAAGCCTCCCTGTGGAGCCTCCCTGGGAAGCCTCCCTGGGGAACCTCCCTGGGAAGCCTCCCTGGGGAACCTCCCTGGGAAGCCTCCCTGGGGAGTCTCCCTGAGAAGCCTCCCTGGGAAGCCTCCCTGGGGAGCCTCCCTGGGAAGCCTCCCTGGGAAGCCTCCCTGGGGAGCCTCCCTGGGAAGCCTCACTGGGAAGCCTCCCTGGGAAGCCTCACTCGGGAGCCTCCCTTGGGAGCCTCCCTGGGGCGCCTCCCTGGGGCGCCTCCCTGGGGAGCCTCCCTGGGAAGCCTCCCTGGGAAGCCTCCGTGGGTAGCCTCCCTGGGGAGCCTCCCTTGGGAGCCTCCCTGGGAAGCCTCCCTGGGTAGCCTCCCTGGGGAGCCTCCCTTGGGAGCCTCCCTGGGAAGCCTCCCTGGGGAGCCTCCCTGGGGAGCCTCCCTGGGAAGCCTCCCTGGGGAGCCTCCCTGGGGAGCCTCCCTGTGGAGCCTCCCTGGAAAGCCTCCCTGGGGAGCCTCCCTGGGGAGCCTCCCTGGGGAGCCTCCCTGGGGAGCCTCCCTGGGGAGCCTCCCTGGGAAGCCTCCATGGGAAGCCTCCCTGGGAAGCCTCCCTGGGTAGCCTCCCTGGGGAGCCTGCCTTGGGAACCTCCCTGGGAAGCCTCCCTGGGGAGCCTCCCTGGGAACCCTCCCTGGGAAGCCTCCCTGGGAAGCCTCCCTGTGGAGTCTCCCTTGGGAGCCTCGCTAGGGAACCTCTCTGGAAAGCCTCCCTGGGGAACCTCCCTGGGAAGCCTCCCTGTGGAGTCTCCCTTGGGAGCCTCGCTAGGGAACCTCTCTGGAAAGCCTCCCTGGGGAACCTCCCTGGGAAGCCTCCCTGGGAGCCTCCCTGGGGAACCTCCCTGGGGAGCCTCCCTGGGGAGCCTCCCTGGGAAGCCTCCCTGGGTAGCCTCCCTGGGGAGCCTCCCTGGGAAACCTCCCTGGGAAGCCTCTCTGGGAAGCCTCCCTGGGGAGCCTCCCTGGGGCGCCTCCCTGGGGAGCCTCGCTGGCTCAATTGATAAGGAGGCTGATCCGCAGATCAACAGGGCGTGGGTCCGAACCCTCCTGTCGGCATCTGGAGCCAGTTTCATCCATTTCATCCTTGATATGAGTATTCGTTATCGGTAACCTCGGTACATAAATAAAATTTATTAAAAAAAGAAGATTCCATTTAACGCCGGTAGTTTCCTGGCCCAAATTATGCACACAAAGATGGCTGAAAATGCCAAAATTCCCCCCCACATCCATGTCTTAACTCTTCGTCGACCGTTGGCTCTGTTATTAGGTAGGTATTATGCTATTAGATGGACAGAACTGATCGTAATATCACATACAATATGTTGCATTTTATCCGGCTCGTACAAACTCTATATTTAACACATAACATACATATCTATATAACCCAGTTTTATCCCCCAAAAAAATAGTTTCATTTCAGTTTCATTTCATTCATTTAAAAAAAAACTAGCAGTACTTAATTTAAAAATAGATGATTGTTAGATGCCAGGAACATTGGGAGATTATAGGCACAGGTCCAAAACGTGACCGTGATGACTGGACACCGCACCCCCCAACCCCAACCCCAACCCGGTCCTTATCGATCCGCTCAGTCATCTTTACCCTAACACCCACCCCCACCGCCGTCCGCACCCCCCCCCCACCCCCATCACGCACCCACGTTCTGACCGCTGTTGGTGTACTTGTGGCGGGGGGTCATCCGGCAACAGGCACAACAGTGATCTGTCAGAAGTCGCAGGCAGCTTCAGGACCCATGGGAGAGGGGGCGGGGGGGGGGGAGGGTAGCTAAGGGTACTGCTGCTTACCCCTACATTTTATCCCATGCCCATGCACCAATCAGTCCCATGCCGAATTGACCCCCCCCCCCTCCCCCCTCCCCCCCCCATCCCCCTACGTCCACACGCGTCTCTCCACTCCACCCGAGGACGTGCTTGAGTCCCTATTCACCAGATGGCGACATGGTTCGTCTTGGAAGTCGAAATATAGTGCCGCCCTCTAGTGAGCCATTTCGCAGTTAACTGATGAATTGTGTCAGTGAGGTAACAGTATTGCCCCCGTGCGACGTGATGATACCGCCGGGCGCAGACATGTCCGAGTCCATGCCTATTCATTAATTAATTAATTAATTAAATAATTAATTAATTACATTAGTAATTATTAAGCAGTCAAGCGGTGCCTCCCTATGGCGGGCATTATGGTAAACAAGTGAGTGACAACAGTGAACTGAAGCCATAGCTAGTTTATTTATAGCAGTTCATGTCCAGTTAACACTGAGAGAAGTCTATCTATAGGTGGGTGGACGGTAATTTTGGCCGCTAAATGTACCCATTGAAACTCCGGGGACAATGGAATGACAGGTTACAGCGGCACCAGACTGAAGCCAAAGTTGGTTGAACCCGCAAACTGCCGGTCCGCTGTAGAGCACGCAACCTCTTCTATAGTGGCGACTCCCTCTGCCACCCACATTCTAGGATGTGTCGCCTCCCACTCAACCTTAAGCAAGTAGCAGAGTGAATGGGCAGAGAAAAGCGAGAACGGAAAAACAGACAAAGCCAGCTTTCCCCGGAACTCGCTGAAACTGACACGTGAAGGTCCAAAGGGCGGTCGGGAGAGGGCGGAGGAGTCGGAAGAGAGAAAGAGGGGGGGGGGGGGGGGGGTGGCTTGTAATCAGACTGATTCTTTTTTTTCATCACGCCAGATGATCCCCCTCTAACCCCTACCCCCTGTCCGTAACACAGCCCCGTGCTCGAACCGAAGTCTTATGCCGACCCATAGGGGTCAAGGCACCCAGAGGCATCGTTGCAAAATCCTAACGATAAAACAGGAAATCCTATTAAATTTGAGACCATTACGGAAATTAGCAAGCGGCATCTTGTCGTCACAGTAAATATCGCTGGACGGCTAAAACCTCGCTTGCAATTTTACGGACAAAACCCAACTGCGGGTTCCTGGTGGTGAATCTGGGAAATGGATTATGATTCCCTTTTTCCGGTGTTTAGGTATTCCAATCGCGCGCGGTCCCAGTAAATGTCGCCTTGATAGAAATGCATCGAGGCTGGCGGCCGGCGGCGGAAGGGGCAGAAACGGGGGCCGATGGAAAGAACCGGCGAAAACGTCCAACGTGCAATCAGGGTGATCAAGTGGAGCCTGGTCCACAAATCTACGCAAAACGCGCACCGTGAAAAGATGACGTCAGGCCATCACGTGATCCCGCGAGGAAAAAAAACACGATTCCTTTCATATGGTTCCCAGAGTAACGCGCGTGGTGACACGTGGTCAGCGATCTCGCGATATCACGTCTGCAAGTCACATGGCGCCATTTACTGCGGGGTTGTGAACAGAATGATAAACGTCTGCGATATTAAACATTGGACCTCAATGCATTGCCCCCCCTTGATATGTTATTGCACGGATAACCTCAGTGGTTCCACTTTTTGTTCTCTTATTCTTGTAATCATTTATATCGTTAAAACCATAATATTATATAGCTGTCAGGTTATCAGGATTCGACGACGATTCGGTCAGGCGCTGTTACCTCTTTTGGATAATTACGTCTTAATTGAACATTTATATCCTAATTGGACATGTATATCTTCATTGGACGTTACGACCTTAATTGGACACGTACATCTTATTTGGACGTGTAGATCTTAATTCGACATATATATATTAATTAGACATGTAGATCTTAATTGGACATATATATCCTAATTGGGCATGTAGATATTCATTGGTCTTAATTGGACAGATATAGCTTAATTGGACATATATAGCTTAATTTCATGTGCATATCTTAATTGGAGATATATAGTTTATTGGACATGTAGATCTTAATTGGAGATGCATATCTTAATTTGAAATGCATATCTTAATTAGACGCGTATATCGAAATTGAACTTACGTATCTTCGTTAGTAATTTTATCTTAATTGGACATGCATAATTGAGTTGAGGACAGTGGAACATTTGCCGGGTACCACTAAATTGTCATCAAGTACAGCGCCACGTGGCTGTTGAAAGAGAGACATAACTGATGAGATTACTGGTCTGAGGTTACGCGGTTTCAGCGATAGGGTCACTGGGTGCGCGAAGGGCTTAGCTTGTCATTATGTCTCTCCCGCTCTGTGATTGGCTGACGACAACAATGATTGTCGGGGTGAGCCGCTCGATGCCCCCGGCGTGGAGGACCGTTCATTGGGGGCAAGGTCAAGTTGGTGCGGGATCAAGGTCATTTAAGTGCTCAATTCGAACGCCGGTCAGACTAGTGACACGGATGTTTGTTCTGTAAGCGGCATGAATGCTTGCTCTCTTCGAGAATCTTAAAAGAAAATTAAAACAATTCTCTGCATTAAGAATATCGCTTGCAGTATTATATTATTTGTTAGCCTGCAATTCAAAAATAACTACTGACATTCATACACGCAAATGATAAATCTCGCTTTTCTGTGTAGTTATCAATGGCGGATTCAGGAATGTACGAAAGGAGGGAGGGGGCTCACCATTTATTTAGGTACAATCCAGGCGAATCCAGAGAGAAACTGGCGACCTGGTGGGTGTTGGTGAGGTTGTGACTGGGCCCTATGTGTCCCTTCTTCAGAGAAAGGGCACATGCATTTTTTCGCCCATTTTCATGCCACCCCTGGATCCGCCACTGAAAGTATTACGGAATTATCTGATTAAAAAAAAATCACCACCACAGGTTTTCATCCCCTGTCTGGCACAGGTCATGTTTGACATGCGCTGATAGCCTCCGTTGGCGACTGATAACCTGATATGCGAATGGTTTATTGCTTATTGGTGACATGAACCACCTTTATTATGCAGTCATCAGCTAATGCATATCTGTATCCTGTAATATGTTATAAAATATTTAATGATATTCGCCCTCAGTTTGAAACACCCCATTGAATCTTTGGTCAGGCCGTAGAGGCGCAATAAATCACTTCGCATATATCCCACATCTCGCCAAAACCATTATTGGCGCTAAGAATTCGGGGAACAGATATAATAAAAATGCGCTGGGAAGCACAAAGAAGTAATAACATTGAAACAGAATCGAGTAGATATAAATATATCAATGTGTTTGCCTGCTGGCAATATATAGAATTTCGTTGTCTGAATCATGTATTGTCACGCGATAACGCCATCTTGAAGCAAAGATGAGACTGATAGCCGGAATGCATAGCGAATGCAGTGGCGCAACTCAATGACGCATGCAGTGGCACCGCTCAATGACGCATGTAGTGGCACCGCTCAATGACGCATGTAGTGGCACCGCTCAATGACGCATGCAGTGACACCACTCAAAGACGCCTGCAGTGGCACCGCTCAATGGCGCATGCAGTGGTACAACTCAATGACGCATGCACTGACACCACTCAATGACGCATGTAGTGACACCACTCAATGACACATGCAGTGGCACCGCTCAATGACGCATGCAGTGGCACCGCTCCATGACGCATGCACTGACACCACTCAATGCCACATGCAGTGGCACCGCTCAATGACGCATGCAGTGGCACCGCTCCATGACGCATGCAGTGACACCACCCAAAGACGCATGCAGTGACACCACTCAAAGACGCCTGCAGTGGCACCGCTCAATGGCGCATGCAGTGGTACAACTCAATGACGCATGCACTGACACCACTCAATGACGCATGTAGTGACACCACTCAATGACGCATGCAGTGGTACCGCTCAATGACGCATGTAGTGGCACCGCTCAATGACGCATGCAGTGGCACCGCTCAATGATGCATGCAGTGACACCACTGAAAGACGCATGCAGTGACACCACTCAAAGACGCCTGCAGTGGCACCGCTCAATGGCGCATGCAGTGGTACAACTCAATGACGCATGCACTGACACCACTCAATGACGCATGTAGTGACACCACTCAATGACACATGCAGTGGCACCGCTCAATGACGCATGCAGTGGCACCGCTCCATGACGCATGCAGTGACACCACTCAAAGACGCATGCAGTGGCACCGCTCAATGGCGCATGCAGTGGTACAACTCAATGACGCATGCACTGACACCACTCAATGACGCATGTAGTGACACCACTCAATGACGCATGCAGTGGTACCGCTCCATGACGCATACAGTGGCACCGCTCAATGACGCATGCACTGGCATCGCTCAAAAGAATCATTTAATTGAAATTTCCATAGCGGTTCATCGGGAATGATCAGAAGTTTTTATGGCGGTTGCCGAATGACGTAGAACACATATAGAACAGTAGCGCCATCTGGTGAACGCATCATCAAGTTTGTAACAATAACGAAGGCGTCCCTCTACGCTTGGGAGACTTTGAAAGGTGGCGTCGGTAGAGGGCAGCAGTGGAAGTAAAGACAGATATAACCGGCAGAAGTGGATTTTCTATACAGACAGAGGGCTGGCATGGTGAGCTTGTGTCACTGCGGGACAGAGCTACACGTTATGTGGGCGTGGGCAAGACAAGGACCGCCACCGGGGCCAGGACGACCTGACAAGAGGACAACTGGGCAGAGAGAGGTCTTAACCTAATTTAATAAGGTCCGTGGCCTCTGGCGATTCGATTAAAACCTATGGCGCTCCCAGTGAACACCCTGTAGAATGTCTTAGTTAGGTGCTCCCAGTGCACACCCTGTAGAATGTCTTAGTTAGGTGCTCCCAGTGCACACCCTGTAGAATATCTTAGTTAGGTGCTCCCAGTGCACACCCTGTAGACTGTCTTAGGGGCTCCCAGTGCACACCCTGTAGAATGTCTTCGTTAGCCGCTCCCAGTGCACACCGTGTAGAATGTCTTACTTAGCCGCTCCCAGTGCACACCCTGTAGAATGTCTTAGCCGCTCCCAGTGCACACCCTGTAGAATGTCTTCGTTAGCCGCTCCCAGTGCACACCCTGTAGAATGTCTTAGTCAGGCGCTCCCAGTGCACACCCTGTAGAATGTCTTAGTTAGCCGCTCCCAGTGCACACCCTGTAGAATGTCTTAGTTAGCCGCTCCCAGTGCACACCCTGTAGAATGTCTTAGGCGCTCCCAGTGAACACCCTGTAGAATGTCTTAGCCGCTCCCAGTGCACACCCTGTAGAATGTCTTAGGCGCTCCCAGTGCACACCCTGTAGAATGTCTTAGTTAGCCGCTCCCAGTGCACACCCTGTAGAATGTCTTCGTTAGCCGCTCCCAGTGCACACCGTGTAGAATGTCTTAGGCGCTCCCAGTGCACACCCTGTAGAATGTCTTAGTCAGGCGCTCCCAGTGCACACCCTGTAGAATGTCTTAGTTAGGCGCTCCCAGTGCACACCCTGTAGAATGTCTTAGTCAGACGCTCCCAGTGCACACCCTGTAGAATGTCTTAGGCGCTCCCAGTGCACACCCTGTAGAATGTCTTAGTCAGGCGCTTCCAGTGCACACCCTGTAGAATGTCTTAGTCAGACGCTCCCAGTGCACACCCTGTAGAATGTCTTAGTCAGGCGCTCCCAGTGCACACCCTGTAGAATGTCTTAGTTAGGCGCTCCCAGTGCACACCCTGTAGAATGTCTTAGTCAGACGCTCCCAGTGCACACCCTGTAGAATGTCTTAGTCAGACGCTCCCAGTGCACACCCTGTAGAATGTCTTAGTCAGGCGCTCCCAGTGCACACCCTGTAGAATGTCTTAGTCAGCCGCTCCCAGTGCACACCCTGTAGAATGTCTTAGTCAGACGCTCCCAGTGCACACCCTGTAGAATGTCTTAGTCAGGCGCTCCCAGTGCACACCCTGTAGAATGTCTTAGTTAGGCGCTCCCAGTGCACACCCTGTAGAATGTCTTAGTCAGCCGCTCCCAGTGCACACCCTGTAGAATGTCTTAGTCAGACGCTCCCAGTGCACACCCTGTAGAATGTCTTAGTCAGGCGCTCCCAGTGCACACCCTGTAGAATGTCTTAGTTAGCCGCTCCCAGTGCACACCCTGTAGAATGTCTTAGTCAGACGCTCCCAGTGCACACCCTGTAGAATGTCTTAGTTAGCCGCTCCCAGTGCACACCCTGTAGAATGTCTTAGTCAGGCGCTTCCAGTTCACACCATGTAGAATGTCTTAGTTAGCCGCTCCCAGTGCACACCCTGTAGAATGTCTTAGGCGCTCCCAGTGCACACCCTGTAGAATGTCTTAGTCAGGCGCTTCCAGTGCACACCCTGTAGAATGTCTTAGTCAGACGCTCCCAGTGCACACCCTGTAGAATGTCTTAGTCAGGCGCTCCCAGTGCACACCCTGTAGAATGTCTTAGTTAGGCGCTCCCAGTGCACACCCTGTAGAATGTCTTAGTCAGCCGCTCCCAGTGCACACCCTGTAGAATGTCTTAGTCAGACGCTCTCAGTGCACACCCTGTAGAATGTCTTAGTCAGGCGCTCCCAGTGCACACCCTGTAGAATGTCTTAGTCAGCCGCTCCCAGTGCACACCCTGTAGAATGTCTTAGTCAGACGCTCCCAGTGCACACCCTGTAGAATGTCTTAGTCAGGCGCTCCCAGTGCACACCCTGTAGAATGTCTTAGTTAGGCGCTCCCAGTGCACACCCTGTAGAATGTCTTAGTCAGCCGCTCCCAGTGCACACCCTGTAGAATGTCTTAGTCAGACGCTCCCAGTGCACACCCTGTAGAATGTCTTAGTCAGGCGCTCCCAGTGCACACCCTGTAGAATGTCTTAGTTAGCCGCTCCCAGTGCACACCCTGTAGAATGTCTTAGTCAGACGCTCCCAGTGCACACCCTGTAGAATGTCTTAGTTAGCCGCTCCCAGTGCACACCCTGTAGAATGTCTTAGTCAGGCGCTTCCAGTTCACACCATGTAGAATGTCTTAGTTAGCCGCTCCCAGTGCACACCCTGTAGAATGTCTTAGTCAGGCGCTCCCAGTGCACACCCTGTAGAATGTCTTAGCCGCTCCCAGTGCACACCCTGTAGAATGTCTTAGTCAGACGCTCCCAGTGCACACCCTGTAGAATGTCTTAGTCAGGCGCTTCCAGTTCACACCATGTAGAATGTCTTAGTTAGCCGCTCCCAGTGCACACCCTGTAGAATGTCTTAGTCAGGCGCTCCCAGTGCACACCCTGTAGAATGTCTTAGTTAGCCGCTCCCAGTGCACACCCTGTAGAATGTCTTAGTTAGCCGCTCCCAGTGCACACCCTGTAGAATATCTTAGTTAGCCGCTCCCAGTGCACACCCTGTAGAATGTCTTAGTCAGGCGCTCCCAGTGCACACCCTGTAGAATGTCTTAGTTAGCCGCTCCCAGTGCACACCCTGTAGAATGTCTTAGTTAGCCGCTCCCAGTGCACACCCTGTAGAATGTCTTAGTTAGCCGCTCCCAGTGCACACCCTGTAGAATGTCTTAGTCAGGCGCTCCCAGTGCACACCCTGTAGAATGTCTTAGCCGCTCCCAGTGCACACCCTGTAGAATGTCTTAGTCAGACGCTCCCAGTGCACACCCTGTAGAATGTCTTAGTCAGGCGCTTCCAGTTCACACCATGTAGAATGTCTTAGTCAGACGCTCCCAGTGCACACCCTGTAGAATGTCTTAGTCAGGCGCTTCCAGTTCACACCATGTAGAATGTCTTAGTTAGCCGCTCCCAGTGCACACCCTGTAGAATGTCTTAGTCAGCTGCTCCCAGTGCACACCCTGTAGAATGTCTTAGTCAGGCGCTATCAGTGCATTAATGTTGGCGTGTTTCGTCCCTGTTGTGAGCCTGAAGGCTACATTGGGCCAACCAGCCGCCCTGGTCAATGATATGGGTTTGGGTGAAACTCGCTCCAGACGCACGTCCATACGAGAGGCAACCTGTGCACTGGGTACACTTTACGCAAGGTAACCTGTACACCGGGGTAACCTGTACGCGAGGTAACCTGTACGCGAGGTAACCTGGGTACTGGGTAACCAATGAGCGCCTTTATACCCCTATCTCTCTCGCTATGTCTGTCTCTATATAGATATATATATATCTTTATACCCCTATCTCTCTCGCTGTCTCTGTAATCTGCATCTCTTTCCGTCTCCCTTGTCCTGTCATCTCTCTCTTTTCCCTCTCTTATTCGCTTTTACTCTCTGTATGACGTTCCCCCTCCCCCTCGCCCCCCCCCCCTTCCATATATATATATATATATATATCGCCCCACCTATAACCCTCCCTCCTCTCTCTCGCCCCATGTCTCTCCACCTCTATCCATCTGTATTAATCTTATGTCCCTTCGCATCTCTCTCGCTCGCCCCCCCCCCGCCTTCTCCCCCCCCCCCTTGTCACCCTCCTCTCCCTCACCCTCGCGGTGCAAGGTCACTCCACAGGTGCCATATACCCCACCACCAGCATCCCCTCCCCTCCTCCTCACTCACATGCCACGTGGGTCTCTTCCCTTCCCCAGCGGTTTGATTGAATGACGATTTCTTTGTCTATGTGGCTAACGGAGTATTCGGGGTGACATTTACTGGTGTTCACCCTGTACGGCGTGGCATTTGCTGGTGTGTACCCTCTACGGGGTCTGCAATTGCGAATTTTAGAAGTTTTCAGTGGAGAAGGTGGGGTCAAATAAGGTGGAGGAAGGGGTGGCAGGTGGAGGGGGGGGGGCAGTGGGGGGACCGGGAGGCGGTGGCGTGATTGGCTAGGGTGATGCCACGCCTTTCCATGGTGACGCGGGGACTTGTATGAGTTGTCATGTATGTGTTGTTCTTCATACAAAAAGACATATGTTGAACAGATCATTAGGGCTAAAATCAATAAATATAGAAAATAAATAATGAAGAACAAACCCCCAAAACACCAACATCGTTAGAGTTGTGACCCGTTTAACTCATCGGACTTGTCAAAATTTGGAAACCCAATGTGTGGGTTTGATTGTAAATTCAGGACGGTTTAACCAATTCTGATCATATCACGTCAATGGGAAAAGGAAGGGAGAATGGAGCCATGTCCCCGGGGGTAACCCCCTACGCTTTGCGAAGGAGGACATGGGGTCTTTATCATGCGACCACACAGATATGGCCACAGCAGGGCTCGAACCACCGATCCACGTGCCGTTAGGCTCTCACGTGGCCAGAACACCGAATGTGAGAGTTCTAACCGACTGAGCTATCGAGGCGGCCCCTGGGTGATCTCTGAATGCTCTCAGGTGGCCAGAGCCCCAACGTGTGAGATCGACACCTCAAGAGACAAAATGCCTGCAGCCGTTCAAGCGAGGTCCCTGTATCCTCACCACGGAGGTAGCTTAGCATGTATCAAGCATAACGAGACCACAACTTATTTTAATAAGGAATCTGCCCTGTAGCCCCGCAGGTCACAGATTCCCACACCTGTGGCTTGTATCACCTAATCCCTTTTTTTATTTTCTCTAGATGTGAAGATTCGCCAGAAATGCGATGTAGGTAAAAGCTTGCTGTTGGTGAACGATTTACCGGGGCCCCCGTTTCGTGGGTAGGCCTACCTCTTATGGCGATGTGACTACCGTTGCTTGGTAGATTTGCAAAGGACATTTTGTAATATTTTTCAATTCAATGGAGATTCTCAATAGTTGAGCGAAGCACGTGGGTTCGGTACGCTACATGAGGAGTAACACTCGCACGGCGGGGCGCGACCGCCTAAGGTTCGATAAAATGGTTGCCCTGGTTGCTTCTGCTGGGTGACCCCGATTCCGGTAACCACTAGACCATTGAGATGGTCCCAGTAGTCAGTCATGGCATCAAGCTTTACGTAGCCGTCCCACGCCCCATCCGAGCTGCGTCACGCCGAAGTTGATCCCAATACATATTCATATGTTTTCACATATTGTATTTTCCTGTCATCAACCCCCTTCGTGTGCTACCATTGTATATTAAACTATCTTACAGTCATGAGCAATATGTGAGCTATACGGAAAGAGTGGCTTCATGCCGTGGCCAATGAATCGCGCATGGTGCCAGAACCGAAGTTAAGGCAAAATACTGAGGGGCATTGAATACGCGCACCCCACCAACCGTCCCCAATACACTCCCTTCACTTCTTCTTCACCGTCCCCTCTCCCACTATCCCTTTTTCTAAACTGTCCCCTCTCCCCTCTCCCTCTCCCACTTTCCTATCTCTTAATATACTGGCGTCTGCGAGTTACCATCGAGTTGAAGTATTCACTGGTGGCAGTGGATGTAACGAACCACTTACGAGGCGATCCCATTGCTACCCTGTACTACCCCCCCCCCCCTATCTCCCTCCACGCCCTAACGCCACCGCCAGCGGCCAGACCCCCACCCCACCCAGATGCAACCATATACATCTTTACCTTCTATCACCTGTCTCCTTTAAGACAAGCCCGCCCCCCCCCCCACCCCCCTCCACCCTTACGCCGCCCCGCTATCTTGATAGCGCTGTGGCCATTGCTACCCTGTACTACCCCCACTCCCCTATCTCCCTCCACGCCCTAACGCCACCGCCAGCGGCCAGACCCCCACCCCACCCAGATGCAACCATATACATCTTTACCTTCTATCACCTGTCTCCTTTAAGACAAGCCCGCCCCTCCCCCCCCCCCTCCACCCTTACGCCGCCCCGCTATACCAGGACAATTCAGATAGCGGGTAACAGAGCGGGACTCGAGAGAAGAGAACGCGATAGAGGAGGTCAAAGGGAGGTGGGTGGGGTAGGGCACAGGAGAGGCGATTGGGCTGGGGTGGTGAGGGGGACAAGGAGGGGGGGGGTGGTCTATGGCTGGTCGCTTTGTGAGATGCGCTTTTGTTAGTATCAATAATGCAGCAGTAATTACAGGCCATCTCGCTGGCCGATCCCCCTAATTTCAACCAGAGCTCCTGGCACAATTTGTCACGTCAACTATATGCGCCCCCCCCCCCCTATAGCCACCACCACCCCCCTCCCCCATCATCCAGGTACCCTCCACCCCACACGCGCCACCCCCGAAGCTATCCCGAATAATGCTACCCACCCTTCCCCAGCCCTTTCGATACTCCATCCGTACCCAGTACCCCCCCCCCCCCACACGTCAACTGCCACCGCCATCACCCCCACCACCGCCACCCCTTCCCGACCTCACCCCTAATCCCCCGTTCTCTCCTGATGCTCTTCTCCGCACGATCTCGCGGTTTAAACGAGACTTGATGGTCTTCGGCGAGACAGGCGCGGGATTGGCAAGGAGAGGCCGAGTGTGGGACAGGGCGAGACAGAGGCGGGCTGGCTGGGTGGGGTGATGTCGGGGACTTCTGAAGGCTGGAGCCGAAAAGCGGGTGGGGGGGGGGGGTGGGAAGAGGGAGGGGAGGGTAGTTAAGGGGGCGATCCAGGAGACGAGATGGTCAAGTGTCATAAGCGTATGATATCCACCGGGTTTAAGCGAGAATGAGGTCATAGGTCATAGGTTAAGTGGCTGATTTCCGGAAGGATGGCTGCCGTGGACACTCCGTATAAGGACATCAATTTCTAATCAGCGACTCTTGTCTACCGCATCCTGCCTCTCACCCTCACCAACCCCCTACAACGCCCCCCCCCCCACCCGCTCACCCCGCCCCCTATCACTGACTCGAGGCCTCAGGCGAGACACTTCCCCGGTAGGTGGCGCTACTTGGAGGCACATATTTACTGTTAACTATAATACAGGAGTGATTAATGAAATGGAAACAATTATAGATAAGGAATGAAACCTTTGTACGCACATTTTTACATACAAATGGCATCCGTGTCAAAGACACATAGCGGCTACCGAGCGTGAGGTCATCCTGCTTGTTTAAAGGAGGTACAGCATACATGGTTGTAGGCCTGTTAGGCGGGCGTTAAATATGCCTATCAACATGGCAGAGCGTTTGCCTTGTTCAAGGAGTATTTCTTATTTCTTCTTAATTAAATATGAAGCATTGATTTGATCAGATTTGTTTTCTTCTCTAGTATGATTTTTATTTTTTCTTGAATATTATTTCTATTTCTTCTTTTTAAATACTATTTCTATTGCTTCTCTTTAGATTTCATTTCTATTTCTTCTTTTTAGATTTGATTTCTATTTCTTCTTTTTAAATATTATTTTGTTTTTTTTCTTCTTAAATATTATTTCTATTTCTCATAAAATAATTATAGTATTTCTGATTGTATCTTACATATTATTTTGTTGCACACTGTAAGTAATCGTTACTCATACATTGATATATGTATGGCATGACATTGATATTGATGAGACTACCATTCACATGGCACACAGATCAATTGCACAAGTATTTGTGCAGCTGATATGACTTCCATCGACCAGATCATAGCGATCAGTGTCAAAAACCACGGCTCGCCGAGAGCGAAAGGTTCGCATTTTAGTGGTTACAACACATTGAAAAACCGGAACGCACGAGGAGATCGATATGGATTCACTGGCAAGTACATCAAAAACACTGACCCGACACATGTAATTATATACATATATATATATATATTTCAAGTGGGAAACAAGCATGGAAGCATACGATAGTCACCTCTGTATCTATATCGACCAGAACCATATGATTAAAGCACTAAATCAGTAATAAAAGTATCGATATCTGGTGCTGTGTCCCGATGTCAGTGAGTGCGCGGTGGCCATTACGCACTGACCGCGCGACCACGCCGTCACGTCAATGAACGAAATAATATATGTTACATATTATGTTTATCTACGTTTAGTTGTTGTGCGAGCATGTGATGAACGTGATTCATTATTATCCTGATTATTATTACTGTTATTACAGTGCTGGCGTGATGTCAGTGCGTCCCGACATACTCCATTGTACACTTATTGACCAACCACGGACGTCAATGAACGAAATAACTCGGTATAATGTGTCTCTAATTTATCTGTTGTGCCAGCATGTGATGAATGTGATATTGTCATAAAGATTATTATTATTATAATTATTGTTGCTATTGTTATCATTATCGTTACAAAATCGTTATCTACTTATTATATCTGTTGCGCGAGCATGTGGTATTTGTATTATTTTTATTACTACTATCCGTAGCAGCAGCAGCAGCAGCAGCAGCACTATCAGTAGTAATGAGAGTTGTAGTAGGGATAGTACTAGCAGTATTAATAGTAATAATGGCGACATAGCTATGCCCCTTCCCCCCCCCCCCCCCACTAGTTCGAGATGCAGTTACAGGCCCGGGAAGCGGGGAGGCAGGGGGAAGCGTAAGGGGGGGGGGGAGCGGGGCTGGGGGAGGAAGAGAATGAGAGAAAGGAGGAGGGTTGGGGAGGGAGGGGACGGGTGAGAGGGAAAGGGTTTGTGAGAATAAAAGTGCGCGTGGGAAGGGGAGTGTAATAGGGAGGGAGGGTGAGGGCGAGGGGAATGGAGAGGCAGTAGAGGGCTGGGAGGATGGGAGTTATTAATGTGAAGGCGTTATTAATACAGCGCGTCGACGTTTGTCGTTTTAAGTTTGTTTTTTAAGCCTCCGCCATGACGCTGACTCACCTCGTCTCGCTCACCTCACACACACACACACACACACACACACACACACACACACACAGACACACACACACACACGGACACACACAGGTATCACTAGCGTTGTGAGGGACCTCGTCTCGCTCTCATCACACACACACACACACACAGGTATCACTAGCGTTGTGAGGGACCTCGTCTCGCTCACCTCACACACACACACACACAGGTATCACTAGCGTTGTGAGGGACGTCGTCTCGCTAACCTCACACACACACACACACACACACAGGTATCACTAGCGTTGTGAGGGACCTCGTCTCGCTCACCTCACACACACACACAGGCATCACTAGCGTTGTTAGGGACCTCGTCTCGCTAACCTCACACACACACACAGGCATCAGTAGCGCTGTGAGGGATCTCGTCTCGCTCACCTCATACACACACACAAGTATCACTAGCGTTGTGAGGGACCTCGTCTCGCTCACCTCACACACACACACAGGTATCACTAGCGTTGTGAGGGACCTCGTCTCGCTCACCTCACACACACACAGACACACACAGGTATCACTAGCGTTGTGAGGGACCTCGTCTCGCTCACCTCACACACACACACACACACACAGGTATCACTAGCGTTGTGAGGGACCTCGTCTCGCTCGCCTCACACACACACACACACACAGGTATCACTAGCGTTGTGAGGGACCTCGTCTCGCTCACCTAACACACACACACACACACAGGTATCACTAGCGTTGTGAGGGACCTCGTCTCGCTCACCTCACACACACACACACAGGTATCTCTAGCGTTGTGAGGGACCTCGTCTCGCTCACCTCACACACACACACACACAGGCATCACTAGCGTTGTGAGGGACCTCGTCTCGCTCACCTCACACACACACACACACACAGAGGTATCACTAGCGTTATGAGGGACCTCGTCTCGCTCACCTCACACACACACACACACACAGGCATCACTAGCGTTGTGAGGGACCTCGTCTCGCTCACCTCACACACACACACACACACACAGGCATCACTAGCGTTGTGAGGGACCTCGTCTCGCTCACCTCACACACACACACACACACACAGGCATCACTAGCGTTGTGAGGGACCTCGTCTCGCTCACCTCACACACACACACACACACAGGCATCACTAGCGTTGTGAGGGACCTCGTCTCGCTCACCTCACACACACACACACACACAAACACACAGAGGCATCACTAGCGTTGTTAGGGACGCCAGCGTGGTGTCAGCCATGGAGACAATGACGTACGTAGAAAATGCGGTTGACTGGTTGGTTATTCAGGATGCTTTAACCACTGTTGGTCATATCGCGTCACTGGGAGAAGGAAGGGAGAGTGGAGCCATGTCCCCGGGGTAACCCCCTACTCTTTGCGAAGAAAGACATGGGATCTTTATACTGCGACCACACAGACATGCCCACATCGGGGCGCGAACCACCGATCCACGTGCCGTTAGGCTCTCATGTGGCCAGAGCACTGAATGCGAGCGCTCTAGCTGACTGAGTTATCGCGCCGGCCCCCGTAGATAATGCAGACAGCGCGAGGCAATGCTACAGACAAAAGCGCGTGGACCGATATTGGCAAGTTAAACGTAAAGTAGCGACACCGTAACCATGGCACCATGGCAACGATACCGGGGATATTGCGACAACGGGACTCTCCGTACAGCGACAACGTTGCACAATAAAGACAAAAGTTGCACAGCAAACATAGCGACTTAAAGACGAAATGAGTTTCACCCGTGACATGTTGCTGCAATGAAAATATAACGCAATGACCTAATGACTCAATGACACAATATCGTAATAGCGCAATGAAAACATATTTCAGTGGCGTAATGGCGCCATGACAACATAAAGCAATGACGTAATGATGTCACACCGCAATAGTGAAGTGTCTGTGGCGTCAACATACCAACATATCTGCATCAATCAGCAGTTAGCTTACTGGTCGCGATGACGCATCTTCTTTTGATACAAATTGCCGGCCCTCACCTCCACGTAGACATAGTCCAGGGGATCCCCTCCACGTAGACATAGTCGAGGGGCGGGGACTCACCTCAACGTAGACATAGTACAGGGGCGGGCACTCACCTCCACGTAGACATAGTACAGGGGACTCACCTCCACGTAGACATAGTACAGGGGACTCACCTCCACGTAGACATAGTACAGGGGACTCACCTCCACGTAGACATAGTACGGGGGCGGGGACTCACCTCCACGTAGACACAGTACAGGGGACTCACCTCCACGTAGACATAGTACAGGGGACTCACCTCCACGTAGACACAGTACAGGGGACTCACCTCCACGTAGACATAGTACGGGGGACTCACCTCCACGTAGACATAGTACAGGGGACTCACCTCCACGTAGACATAGTACAGGGGACTCACCTCCACGTAGACATAGTACAGGGGACTCACCTCCACGTAGACATAGTACGGGGGCGGGTCTCACCTACACGTAGACACAGTACAGGGGACTCACCTCCACGTAGACATAGTCCAGGGGACTCACCTCCACGTAGACACAGTACAGGGGACTCACCTCCACGTAGACATAGTACGGGGGACTCACCTCCACGTAGACATAGTACAGGGGACTCACCTCCACGTAGACATAGTACAGGGGACTCACCTCCACGTAGACATAGTACGGGGGCGGGGACTCACCTCCCCGTAGACATAGTACAGGGGATTCACCTCCACGTAGACATAGTACAGGGGACTCACCTCCACGTAGACATAGTACAGGGGATCCCCTCCAAGTAGACATAGTACAGGGGATCCCCTCCACGTAGACATAGTACAGGGGATCCCCTCCACGTAGACATAGTACAGGGGATGCCCTTCACGTAGACATAGTACAGGGGATCCCCTCCAAGTAGACATAGTACAGGGGATCCCCTCCACGTAGACATAGTACAGGGGACTCACCTCCACGTAGACATAGTACAGGGGACTCACCTCCACGTAGACATAGTACATGGGCGGGGACTCACCTCCCCGTAGACATAGTACAGGGGATTCACCTCCACGTAGACATAGTACAGGGGACTCACCTCCACGTAGACATAGTACAGGGGATCCCCTCCAAGTAGACATAGTACAGGGGATCCCCTCCACGTAGACATAGTACAGGGGATCCCCTCCACGTAGACATAGTACAGGGGATGCCCTCCACGTAGACATAGTACAGGGGATCCCCTCCAAGTAGACATAGTACAGGGGATCCCCTCCACGTAGACATAGTAAAGGGGACTCACCTCCACGTAGACATAGTACAGGGGATCCCCTCCACGTAGACATACTACAGGGGATCCCCTCCACGTAGACATAGTACAGGGGATGCCCTCCACGTAGACATAGTACAGGGGATCCCCTCCACGTAGAGATAGTACAGGGGATCCCCTCCACGTAGACATAGTACAGGGGATCCCCGCCACGTAGACATAGTACAGGGGATCCCCTCCACGTAGACATAGTACAGGGGATCCCCTCCACGTAGACATAGTACAGGGGATCCCCTCCACGTAGACATAGTACAGGGGATCCCCTCCACGTAGACATAGTACAGGGGATCCCCTCCACGTAGACATAGTACAGGGGACTCACCTCCGCGTAGACATAGTACAGGGGCGGGGACTCACCTCCGCGTAGACCTAGTACAGGGGCGGGGACTCACCTCCACGTAGACATAGTACAGGGGCGGGGACTCACCTCCACGTAGACATAGTACAGGGGACTCACCTCCGCGTAGACATAGTACATGGGACTCACCTCAACGTAGACATAGTACAGGGGACTCACCTCCACGTAGACATAGTACATGGGCGGGGACTCACCTCCACGTAGACATAGTACATGGGACTCACCTCCACGTAGACATAGTACAGGGGACTCACCTCCGCGTAGACATAGTACAGGGGACTCACCTCCACGTAGACATAGTAGAGGGGACTCACCTCCGCGTAGACATAGTACAGGGGACTCACCTCCACGTAGACACAGTACAGGGGATCCCCTCCAAGTAGACATAGTACAGGGGCGGGGACTCACCTCCACGTAGACATAGTACAGGGGCGGGGACTCCCCTCCCCGTAGACATAGTACAGGGGCGGGGACTCACCTCCACGTAGACATAGTACAGGGGACTCACCTTCAAGTAGACAGAGTACAGGGGTGGGAACTCACCTCCAAGGAGACATAGTACAGGGGACTCACCTCCACATAGACATAGTACAGGGGACTCACCTCCACATAGACATAGTACAGGGGACTCACCTCCACGTAGACATAGTACAGGGGCGGGGACTCACCTCCACGTAGACAGAGTACAGGGGCGGGGACTCACCTCCACGTAGAGACAGTACAGGGAACTCACCTCCACGTAGACATAGTACAGGGGCGGGGACTCACCTCCACGTAGCCATAGTACAGGGGCGGGAACTCACCTCCACGTAGACAGAGTACAGGGGACTCACCTCCGCGTAGACATAGTACAGGGGCGGGGACTCACCTCCACGTAGACACAGTACAGGGGACTCACCTCCACGTAGACATATTACAGGGGCGGGGACTCACCTCCACGTAGACATAGTACAGGGGCAGGGACTCACCTCCACGTAGACAGAGTACAGGGGCGGGGACTCACCTCCACGTAGACACAGTACAGGGGACTCACCTCCACGTAGACAGAGTACAGTGGCGGGGACTCACCTCCACGTAGACACAGTACAGGGAACTCACCTCCACGTAGACATAGTACAGGGGCGGGGACTCACCTCCGCGTGGACATAGTACAGGGGCGGGAACTCACCTCCACGTAGACAGAGTACAGGGGCAGGGACTCACCTCCACGTAGACAGAGTACAGGGGCGGGGACTCACCTCCACGTAGACACAGTTCAGGGGACTCACCTCCACGTAGACATAGTACGGGGGCGGGGACTCACCTCCACGTAGACATAGTACAGGGGCGGGGACTCACCTCCACGTAGACATAGTACAAGGGCGGGGACTCACCTCCACGTAGACATAGTACAGGGGCGGGGACTCACCTCCACGTAGACAGAGTACGGGGGCGGGGACTCACCTCCACGTAGACATAGTACAGGGGCGGGAACTCACCTCCACGTAGACACAGTACAGGGGACTCACCTCCACGTAGACATAGTACAGGGGACTCACCTCCACGTAGACATAGTACAGGGGCGGGAACTCACCTCCACGTAGACATAGTACATGGGCGGGGACTCACCTCCACGTAGACATAGTACAGGGGCGGTGACTCACCTCCACGTAGACACACTACAGGGGACTCACCTCCACGTAGACATAGTACAGGGGACTCACCTCCGCGTAGACATAGTACAGGGGACTCACCTCCACGTAGACACAGTACAGGGGACTCACCTCCACGTAGACATAGTACAGGGGACTCACCTCCACGTAGACATAGTACAGGGGACTCACCTCCACGTAGACATAGTACAGGGGACTCACCTCCACGTAGACATAGTACAGGGGACTCACCTCCACGTAGACATAGTACATGGGCGGGGACTCACCTCCACGTAGACATAGTACAGGGGACTCACCTCCACATAGACATAGTACAGGGGACTCACCTCCACGTAGACATAGTACAGGGGACTCACCTCCACGTAGACATAGTACAGGGGCGGGGACTCACCTCCACGTAGACACAGTACAGGGGCGGAAACTCACCTCCACGTAGACATAGTACAGGGGCGGGGACTCACCTCCACGTAGACTGCCAGGGGCATGACCAGGACAGCTACCATGATGTCGGCGACGGCCAGAGACACGATGAAGTAGTTGGTGACAGTCCGCAGCGTGCGCTCCTTGTATACGCTCATGGCCACCAGCACGTTGCCGAACACCGTCAGCATGGGGAAGAGCAGCAGGATGAAGGCCCACCACTGCCGCACGTCGCCCTCCACATGGGCCCCGAAACCCGTACCGTTCGTGCCGTTCAAGCCGCCGGGGCCGCAGAAACCGGAAGTGACGTTGCCGGGCGGAGCGGTGCCCTCCCAGGAGAGGCAGTCGTCGGAGAGGTTGAGGGCCAAGTTGGAGCCCCAGTCCTCGAGGTAGCCGCTGAGACTGTGGTCGAAGGATATGTTATTTACGTTGACGTAATCCGGGAAGGGCGTGGTGGAGGGTTGCAACGTGGTCCCGTTGACGGTGGCCCCGATGACGTCAGCGGAAGTGTCCCAGACGTCCTGAGCCCTATCGGCGGCGGCGGAAGCGGTGTTCCCGTCCTCCCATTCGGTGGACTCGAATGGGGACACCGAGCGGGTATTATGGGATAGTTGTCCGCTTCCGGCGGGGCTGCCGACGGTGGACCAGAAGTTATTTCCGGTTCCACCGCCGCCAGGGCCGCCGCTGCCCTGTTCCGTCGATCGCACGTGTCTGAAGGATCCCGTATTATCGCTCAGCGACGGGTGGGCGTCCGTATTGAACAGGTACTCCAGCAGCGAGCGCGTAGTGCGAGTCCGGATGTTGTCGTCGTCGTCGCCGCTGGCGGCCGTCGTGGCAGCACCGTCGGCGCTGGTGAAAGCACCGGGCAGATCTTTTATACCCAAGTCGGCCACGTGGTCCCCGGCGGCGGGGGAGCCTTCCGTCCCCTCCCCCGACCCCCCCCCGGGCCCCGTATTATCCGGGCCCGCCCCCCACTTCCACCATTGGGAAACGTCCTGGAAAGCCCGGTTGATGTAGTTCGTGAACCCGGCGTTGGGGTCCAGGGGGGGACCTGTCGCCTCGGCGGAGGGGGGCTCGGGGGCCGGTCCGCCTCCGCCACCCCCACCCCCGCCGGCCCAGCCAAGTCCACGTGATAGCAACCCGCCCGCATGGTCCGAATTGTCCCCAGAGGTCGGGTCGCCCCCGGGGGTGAAATCGCCCGCGGACGAGAAGTCCGCGGTACGAGATGCGTCACGTGCGCCGTCCGTGTCGCCCGCTGTAAATAAGTCGTCGGAAGCTCCCGCTGGGTGGCGCCTCGACGCGTCTAATTGTCTTAACATTGTGACGTAAATCTGAGCGCTGAGATTGGCTCTCGCAGCGTCCGCATCTGCCGCGCAGCAACAGGCCCGCGCGCGTCGTAGTAGATCTACTTCCGTTCCGGTGGCAAGCGTGAAGCGCGTAGCTACAACTCCTCAAAATGGCCGCCATAGAGCAAGATGACCGCCCGGCGCATGCTCAATGCCACATCAGTGACGTCATTTCCGTTGGCGATAATAATAATAACTCCGTGTTCATTCTTACCGGAAGTGAAGTCCTTGCGCGTTTAGAAGTCTCGCCTCGCATTATGCAACAAGGGCGTCACGTGACACAATTCCGGAAATTTAAACACGAAACACCTCACAAAGACGCCATCTATGTGTCCAATCACCAATTTCCCGAAGTTTAGTTCGCCGGGAATACTATAACTTAGTTCCCCGATCGCTCGCTGCAACTATTGGTCACTAAGCGGTATCGGCGCTAGGGGGCGGGATAGGTAACTTTTCGCCCGCCGTGAGCGTATAGCGCGAGAGGCTGGGATTTCGTGTGTCCGTCACTCCCTGTCACAGCGTCACCGGCCAGCACAGCCAGGAGGTGGTACTACCATAGAAACCCGCTGCCTCACCCGTGCGCGGATCGCAGGATAGATAGAAAGGGGGCAGACGCCAGACACGAGAAGATGACGGCCTGCCCTGCCCTGGCCCGGCTTGGCCTGGCCTGGCCTGCCTTGGGCTGGGCTGGGCTGGCTGAGCTGGGCTGGGCTTGGATGGGCTGGGACGGCCCCCGGGGGTGCTCGCGTGCCTGCCTGACTGGCCCGTTGGCTGGCTGGCGAAGCGGGGTTGCGCCCTCTCCTCCCCTCGCTCGCTGGCGCGCCGCTGGATGGTTTGGCTGGCCTATCACCGGTGATGCCGGCTGGCTGGGGTGGGTGGGATTGTGGGCGGTGTGGGGTGTGGGGGGGGGGGGTGGATGATGCTCCAACGTATGCTGGAGAAGCGAGCAGCGGCAACAAGTGTTGATTCTCGACTGATCCGCCGCTAGGGGCCGCTAGGGGCGAATAACGAAGAGAAGGTCCCACTCGGGGAACCCCGATGACACTCCTTTTGTTTTTCAAACCCGCCGGGGCAACCCCTATGGGCACGCCAGCACGTGATCTGGCAGAGGGTGTTGGTGCGAGGGAACCAAACCCACTGATAACACACGCTATAAGGTCCTGTCTTCCTATATATGGTGAACGATGAAGGGTGACCACCAAAAAATAATCTTTGATACTCAAAATCTTTACAAGTTCAGTGGCGCACCTCCAGGCGGCGTTTTATCCTTCGCGTCGCTCACCACCAATCAGAGGGCGATAATGCGTGTATAGTATTCTCCCGCCACGACACGATGCCACATGGTCTCGGCAATGTGTCACCTGCTTCCGGTGCAGGACTGTTTTCTCTTTCCGCCGATCCCGTGGTGGCTAGCTGCCTCGTCTCCTGCCTGGCGCTGGCTTCGACACCCCCTGCCTCGCCTGTCTATCTATCTCTGGAAGTGGCTGGGTCCCAGAGCAGTCGTATGTTACCCACCCGCAGCGCCACCTGTACGGGGGAGACGTAGGGTTGGTGGCTGGGGTGATTGCACGATGAAAGGGTGAGAAATCTCGGCGCCTGAGGCGAGACTTCGGACGACGAGGGTTCAAGCCGGACGCCCCTGCCTCTGGGCGAAGAAGGGTGGACAGAGGGGTGACGTGTGAGAGGGGGTTGGGGTATTTGGGTGACTAGCTGACACCCTGCAGGAGACCCTTGAGGCGCCGCTGGGAGTGGGTGAGGGCAGGTTGGGGGGGGGGGGCGGAGAAGTGTGAGGGTAGGGAAGCCCTGGGGGTGAATCTCGTCCTTCGCTCAAAAGGCTACAGCGGTTGCTGCGATTACAGGGCAAGCTCCTTACCGGTGGGGGCCGGAAGGAGGTGTGGCGTAGTCGAGGGTGAAGTGGAGTGGGGTGGGGTGCTGCCAAGGGCTGGAGAGGGGTGCGTGGTGGGGGGGGGGGTGGAGTATATATATTCCCGCAGCCGTCTCTGGAACAGGACCCCTCCTGACTCTGACAGGCCGCCACCCTTCCTGCCTGCCTGTCTCCCTGTCTCCCTCTCTCACACACAAGGGGGTGGGGGGGGTGGTGCGACCACCCCTGCTGGCGGTCAGCCGGCGAGCAATAAGCGGAGCCCCGCTGGTAGATAAATGTCAAGTAGGCAATGATTAGGATGGGGTTCAACTCGATGGACAGCGCAGTGGCGGGTATTGGGGTGAGTGGTTCATTCACCCCTAGCACCCTCCACTCCCAACCACCGCCACCCACCCCCAACCGGCACCTCCACGTGTCACCGCTAGTACGTCACACAGTAGACGGCGTCACTGGCGGACGCTACTTCCGTGCGTTGGAGGTACGAGACGCAAGGAATGCCGGGATAGATGGCGGTGACGTCAGATCAGCCGCTGGTATTTAGTGGAGACACCTGGTGTCGAAACTCTTTCTCATGAGATAAATATCTGCAAGGAAAAGAAACGTAAATTAAATTATACTTAAGTACTCGTAGATTGTGCATTTCCGCTGACATGTCAAACTCGTGCAATGGACACAGTTTCTGATCCCATTAAATGTTTACTTTGAAAAAATTCATATATTGTCATCTTCATGTTCTGATGTGCGAATCTCTTTGACGTAGTACGAGCTAAACAAGATATGTATTTAAAGTACTGCAATGACGTCATCCTATTGTCTTAACTGTACATTAATTTTCGAGAATGTACTGTTTTTGCGAGCTGATACATTGAGATTGACTCAACGAGACCGAACTATATTCCAGTTGAACAATCTTCCTTCAATGTTACGAAATCGACAATCGCAGTCAATGCCAATCATGAGCAATAAGTGAGCTTCTCTGAAACATTAACAACCACATGGGATGATGAACTAGAAGCGTGACGCCCGCTGGAATGCTCTCGAAACACATACACATTTCTCTTTAAAACACGCGTAGGTCACGAAATTCAATCTTAGAAACTGAAATTGAGATCATGTGTAATTCTTATGCAAAATACATACCGACGTTTCCTTATATGTTTCAGTAATCACATACGAAATCATTTTGCTTCTCGTGAACCCCACAAAATTGCAAAGCATATACTACCCATCAACAATGCGCTTCACGTGGTTTTCCATGTTGTAAACCCGATCGCAACATCTCTGCATATCATATCTTTTTAGTATCCTAGAAGTTGCACGATTGCATCATATTCCATTTTAAATGACAACGCTCGTTTGTATAATGACACATGATCCATGCAAAGTAGCTTACGCGCCTCGATTCGAACCAAGACTTCATTCTTGCAATGTGAACATGAACTAAACTGACTTGGCTGCAGGGTCCGACGTTTCTTCCATGTCAGGGCAAACCATTGTGCCCGCTTAGCTCACGTATGACTCAAATCTACCATTTGCTACAATAAGACATTTCGTGGGTTTTAAGAAGGAAGATGAACCGGCTTCATTCAGCTATGTTATTGTTTTTGGAAGCGACAGTTGCAATGCACATTGTAAAAGAACTCACATTCACGTTACCGGGAAATATAATGACCGTACTGTAAGTCAGAGAATACCCGTGTAACAGTTCATTCTTGAAACGATATGTACTCGTCTTACGCCTCGTACATTCTTTTTCAAGATTGTACTGTTACATGGGCATTCTCCTTACCGTAACGGTTAGCATTATCTCCTATATCTCTGTATCGGTCCAATAAGTACCTGACCACCTGATTTCTTGCTTAAATATTCCAAATGTTTCTCAGGGAAAAAGATAACTTGTATATTTCTCAAAGTTTGGAATAGTTCACCGCTCTTGTAATGAGAAACGTCATGCAATATATCTTTTAGCACAACATGCGACATCTCTTGAAGCATTTGACCAACACGTTTCTTTGTCAGCTGTTGAGGTTGGCAGGTAGGTTGCCTCTCAACAATGGGAAGGGTCAAGGTCAAGACGAGCCATGTCTGTGTATAACCCCTAGTAAAGAGATACTTTTACTCTGCATATATAATATGGATAGGTGCGACCTAAAAAATGCGAGCGTATATTTTGAATAATTCAGATATTCCGAGGGGATACATCTAGATTAATATTCAAAATTAATCTCGCTTCAGCTTGCCATCAAACATATTGCTTGTCATATCATTCGGTTGCTTAGGAACTCCCATTGTGACATCATGTTTATAACATTTTGACGTCACAACTACTCACTATGACAGCAGCCGATGGGCGGTCACCAAGAGCGCTCTGCTATGCAACAGACATTTTTATTTAGCCCGTCCCTTATAAATGAACTTTAATTTGAAGTCTACATCCAGTGTTAACATTGAATAATTTATTCGTTAATTTTGTGGAGCAGCTGATTTAATTATTAAAGACATGACATAAAAGGCTTCGACCTCTCTTTGCTTGAATATATTTATGTACAGCTGATATTTGCTTCGAATCCGAAAACGTCTCATGGGGGCTGTTACGCAAAATGAAAGTCCTAAGCCTATGCTTGATCAGAAATGGACTTTAAATACGCATGCATGTTACCTTAAGAGCTCGCTTGCGCTCGCTATGATCTGCGTGCACAGGTGGGATTCGCACCACACACGCCGGAAGCTTGGGACGGCATAGCAGAGCACACTCGTCAATATCGAAAAGCGCCACAAACTACATACTGGAGCACCGGGCGAGCCATTAGAAATAATGACGTCACCTGTTGTTGCCACAGAATAACGCGCCATGAACTAGATGTTATCCCAAGGAGCTTTATCCTACACGTCAGGAAATCATCCTATCGCCTACACCTCTACCCACCTACACGCCCCTCCGCCTTCCCCTCTCCTCTACCCACCTACACGCCCCTCCGCCTTCCCCTCTCCTCTACCCACATACACGCCCCTCCGCCTTCCCCTCTCCTCTACCCACCTACACGCCCCTCCGCCTTCCCCTCTCCTCTACCCACCTACACGCCCCTCCGCCTTCCCCTCTCCTCCACCCACCTACACGCCCCTCCGCCTTCCCCTCTCCTCTACCCACATACACGCCCCTCCGCCTTCCCCTCTCCTCTACCCACCTACACGCCCCTCCGCCTTCCCCTCTCCTCCACCCACCTACACGCCCCTCCGCCTTCCCCTCTCCTCTACCCACCTACACGCCCCTCCGCCTTCCCCTCTCCTCTACCCACCTACACGCCCCTCCGCCTTCCCCTCTCCTCTACCCACATACACGCCCCTCCGCCTTCCCCTCTCCTCTACCCACATACACGCCCCTCCGCCTTCCCCTCTCCTCTACCCACATACACGCCCCTCCGCCTTCCCCTCTCCTCTACCCACATACACGCCCCTCCGCCTTCCCCTCTCCTCTACCCACATACACGCCCCTCCGCCTTCCCCTCTCCTCTACCCACCTACACGCCCCTCCGCCTTCCCCTCTCCTCTACCCACATACACGCCCCTCCGCCTTCCCCTCTCCTCTACCCACCTACACGCCCCTCCGCCTTCCCCTCTCCTCTACCCACATACACGCCCCTCCGCCTTCCCCTCTCCTCTACCCACCTACACGCCCCTCCCCCTTTCCCTCTCCTCTACCCACCTACACGCCCCTCCGCCTTCCCCTCTCCTCTACCCACCTACACGCCCCTCCGCCTTCCCCTCTCCTCTACCCACATACACGCCCCTCCGCCTTCCCCTCTCCTCTACCCACCTACACGCCCCTCCGCCTTCCCCTCTCCTCTACCCACATACACGCCCCTCCGCCTTCCCCTCTCCTCTACCCACCTACACGCCCCTCCGCCTTCCCCTCTCCTCTACCCACATACACGCCCCTCCGCCTTCCCCTCTCCTCTACCCACCTACACGCCCCTCCGCCTTCCCCTCTCCTCTACCCACCTACACGCCCCTCCGCCTTCCCCTCTCCTCTACCCACCTACACGCCCCTCCCCCTTTCCCTCTCCTCTACCCACCTACACGCCCCTCCCCCTTTCCCTCTCCTCTACCCACCTACACGCCCCTCCGCCTTCCCCTCTCCTCTACCCACATACACGCCCCTCCGCCTTCCCCTCTCCTCTACCCACATACACGCCCCTCCGCCTTCCCCTCTCCTCTACCCACATACACGCCCCTCCGCCTTCCCCTCTCCTCTACCCACATACACGCCCCTCCGCCTTCCCCTCTCCTCTACCCACCTACACGCCCCTCCGCCTTCCCCTCTCCTCTACCCACCTACACGCCCCTCCGCCTTCCCCTCTCCTCTACCCACCTACACGCCCCTCCGCCTTCCCCTCTCCTCTACCCACCTACACGCCCCTCCGCCTTCCCCTCTCCTCTACCCACCTACACGCCCCTCCGCCTTCCCCTCTCCTCTACCCACATACACGCCCCTCCGCCTTCCCCTCTCCTCTACCCACATACACGCCCCTCCGCCTTCCCCTCTCCTCTACCCACATACACGCCCCTCCGCCTTCCCCTCTCCTCTACCCACATACACGCCCCTCCGCCTTCCCCTCTCCTCTACCCACATACACGCCCCTCCGCCTTCCCCTCTCCTCTACCCACCTACACGCCCCTCCGCCTTCCCCTCTCCTCTACCCACATACACGCCCCTCCGCCTTCCCCTCTCCTCTACCCACATACACGCCCCTCCGCCTTCCCCTCTCCTCTACCCACATACACGCCCCTCCCCCTTTCCCTCTCCTCTACCCACCTACACGCCCCTCCGCCTTCCCCTCTCCTCTACCCACCTACACGCCCCTCCGCCTTCCCCTCTCCTCTACCCACCTACACGCCCCTCCGCCTTCCCCTCTCCTCTACCCACCTACACGCCCCTCCGCCTTCCCCTCTCCTCTACCCACCTACACGCCCCTCCGCCTTCCCCTCTCCTCTACCCACCTACACGCCCCTCCGCCTTCCCCTCTCCTCTACCCACATACACGCCCCTCCGCCTTCCCCTCTCCTCTACCCACCTACACGCCCCTCCGCCTTCCCCTCTCCTCTACCCACATACACGCCCCTCCGCCTTCCCCTCTCCTCTACCCACATACACGCCCCTCCGCCTTCCCCTCTCCTCTACCCACATACACGCCCCTCCGCCTTCCCCTCTCCTCTACCCACCTACACGCCCCTCCGCCTTCCCCTCTCCTCTACCCACCTACACGCCCCTCCGCCTTCCCCTCTCCTCTACCCACCTACACGCCCCTCCGCCTTCCCCTCTCCTCTACCCACCTACACGCCCCTCCGCCTTCCCCTCTCCTCTACCCACATACACGCCCCTCCGCCTTCCCCTCTCCTCTACCCACCTACACGCCCCTCCGCCTTCCCCTCTCCTCTACCCACCTACACGCCCCTCCGCCTTCCCCTCTCCTCTACCCACCTACACGCCCCTCCGCCTTCCCCTCTCCTCTACCCACCTACACGCCCCTCCGCCTTCCCCTCTCCTCTACCCACCTACACGCCCCTCCGCCTTCCCCTCTCCTCTACCCACATACACGCCCCTCCGCCTTCCCCTCTCCTCTACCCACCTACACGCCCCTCCGCCTTCCCCTCTCCTCTACCCACCTACACGCCCCTCCGCCTTCCCCTCTCCTCTACCCACATACACGCCCCTCCGCCTTCCCCTCTCCTCCACCCACCTACACGCCCCTCCGCCTTCCCCTCTCCTCTACCCACATACACGCCCCTCCGCCTTCCCCTCTCCTCTACCCACATACACGCCCCTCCGCCTTCCCCTCTCCTCTACCCACCTACACGCCCCTCCGCCTTCCCCTCTCCTCTACCCACATACACGCCCCTCCGCCTTCCCCTCTCCTCTACCCACATACACGCCCCTCCGCCTTCCCCTCTCCTCTACCCACCTACACGCCCCTCCGCCTTCCCCTCTCCTCTACCCACATACACGCCCCTCCGCCTTCCCCTCTCCTCTACCCACCTACACGCCCCTCCGCCTTCCCCTCTCCTCTACCCACATACACGCCCCTCCGCCTTCCCCTCTCCTCTACCCACCTACACGCCCCTCCGCCTTCCCCTCTCCTCTACCCACCTACACGCCCCTCCGCCTTCCCCTCTCCTCTACCCACCTACACGCCCCTCCGCCTTCCCCTCTCCTCTACCCACATACACGCCCCTCCGCCTTCCCCTCTCCTCTACCCACATACACGCCCCTCCGCCTTCCCCTCTCCTCTACCCACATACACGCCCCTCCGCCTTCCCCTCTCCTCTACCCACATACACGCCCCTCCGCCTTCCCCTCTCCTCTACCCACCTACACGCCCCTCCGCCTTCCCCTCTCCTCTACCCACCTACACGCCCCTCCGCCTTCCCCTCTCCTCTACCCACCTACACGCCCCTCCGCCTTCCCCTCTCCTCTACCCACATACACGCCCCTCCGCCTTCCCCTCTCCTCTACCCACCTACACGCCCCTCCGCCTTCCCCTCTCCTCTACCCACATACACGCCCCTCCGCCTTCCCCTCTCCTCTACCCACCTACACGCCCCTCCGCCTTCCCCTCTCCTCTACCCACCTACACGCCCCTCCGCCTTCCCCTCTCCTCTACCCACATACACGCCCCTCCGCCTTCCCCTCTCCTCTACCCACCTACACGCCCCTCCGCCTTCCCCTCTCCTCTACCCACATACACGCCCCTCCGCCTTCCCCTCTCCTCTACCCACATACACGCCCCTCCGCCTTCCCCTCTCCTCTACCTCGATACACGCCCCTCCGCCTTCCCCTCTCCTCTACCCACATACACGCCCCTCCGCCTTCCCCTCTCCTCTACCCACATACACGCCCCTCCGCCTTCCCCTCTCCTCTACCCACCTACACGCCCCTCCGCCTTCCCCTCTCCTCTACCCACCTACACGCCCCTCCGCCTTCCCCTCTCCTCTACCCACATACACGCCCCTCCGCCTTCCCCTCTCCTCTACCCACCTACACGCCCCTCCGCCTTCCCCTCTCCTCTACCCACATACACGCCCCTCCGCCTTCCCCTCTCCTCTACCCACCTACACGCCCCTCCGCCTTCCCCTCTCCTCTACCCACCTACACGCCCCTCCGCCTTCCCCTCTCCTCTACCCACCTACACGCCCCTCCGCCTTCCCCTCTCCTCTACCCACCTACACGCCCCTCCGCCTTCCCCTCTCCTCTACCCACCTACACGCCCCTCCGCCTTCCCCTCTCCTCTACCCACCTACACGCCCCTCCGCCTTCCCCTCTCCTCTACCCACATACACGCCCCTCCGCCTTCCCCTCTCCTCTACCCACATACACGCCCCTCCGCCTTCCCCTCTCCTCTACCCACCTACACGCCCCTCCGCCTTCCCCTCTCCTCTACCCACATACACGCCCCTCCGCCTTCCCCTCTCCTCTACCCACCTACACGCCCCTCCGCCTTCCCCTCTCCTCTACCCACATACACGCCCCTCCGCCTTCCCCTCTCCTCTACCCACCTACACGCCCCTCCGCCTTCCCCTCTCCTCTACCCACATACACGCCCCTCCGCCTTCCCCTCTCCTCTACCCACCTACACGCCCCTCCGCCTTCCCCTCTCCTCTACCCACATACACGCCCCTCCGCCTTCCCCTCTCCTCTACCCACATACACGCCCCTCCGCCTTCCCCTCTCCTCTACCCACATACACGCCCCTCCGCCTTCCCCTCTCCTCTACCCACATACACGCCCCTCCGCCTTCCCCTCTCCTCTACCCACATACACGCCCCTCCGCCTTCCCTCTCCTCTACCCACCTACACGCCCCTCCGCCTTCCCCTCTCCTCTACCCACATACACGCCCCTCCGCCTTCCCCTCTCCTCTACCCACATACACGCCCCTCCGCCTTCCCCTCTCCTCTACCCACCTACACGCCCCTCCGCCTTCCCTCTCTCTACCCACATACACGCCCCTCCGCCTTCCCCTCTCCTCTACCCACCTACACGCCCCCTCCGCCTTCCCCTCTCCTCTACCCACCTACACGCCCCTCCGCCTTCCCTCTCCTCTACCCACATACACGCCCCTCCGCCTTCCCCTCTCCTCTACCCACATACACGCCCCTCCGCCTTCCCCTCTCCTCTACCCACCTACACGCCCCTCCGCCTTCCCCTCTCCTCTACCCACCTACACGCCCCTCCGCCTTCCCCTCTCCTCTACCCACATACACGCCCCTCCGCCTTCCCTCTCCTCTACCCACATACACGCCCCTCCGCCTTCCCCTCTCCTCTACCCACATACACGCCCCTCCGCCTTCCCCTCTCCTCTACCCACATACACGCCCCTCCGCCTTCCCCTCTCCTCTACCCACATACACGCCCCTCCGCCTTCCCCTCTCCTCTACCCACATACACGCCCCTCCGCCTTCCCCTCTCCTCTACCCACCTACACGCCCCTCCGCCTTCCCCTCTCCTCTACCCACATACACGCCCCTCCGCCTTCCCCTCTCCTCTACCCACATACACGCCCCTCCGCCTTCCCCTCTCCTCTACCCACCTACACGCCCCTCCGCCTTCCCCTCTCCTCTACCCACATACACGCCCCTCCGCCTTCCCCTCTCCTCTACCCACATACACGCCCCTCCGCCTTCCCCTCTCCTCTACCCACATACACGCCCCTCCGCCTTCCCCTCTCCTCTACCCACATACACGCCCCTCCGCCTTCCCCTCTCCTCTACCCACCTACACGCCCCTCCGCCTTCCCCTCTCCTCTACCCACATACACGCCCCTCCGCCTTCCCCTCTCCTCTACCCACATACACGCCCCTCCGCCTTCCCCTCTCCTCTACCCACCTACACGCCCCTCCGCCTTCCCCTCTCCTCTACCCACATACACGCCCCTCCGCCTTCCCCTCTCCTCTACCCCACATACACGCCCCTCCGCCTTCCCCTCTCCTCTACCCACATACACGCCCCTCCGCCTTCCCCTCTCCTCTACCCACATACACGCCCCTCCGCCTTCCCTCTCCTCTACCCACATACACGCCCCTCCGCCTTCCCTCTCCTCTACCCACATACACGCCCCTCCGCCTTCCCCTCTCCTCTACCCACATACACGCCCCTCCGCCTTCCCCTCTCCTCTACCCACATACACGCCCCTCCGCCTTCCCCTCTCCTCTACCCACATACACGCCCCTCCGCCTTCCCCTCTCCTCTACCCACATACACGCCCCTCCGCCTTCCCCTCTCCTCTACCCACATACACGCCCCTCCGCCTTCCCCTCTCCTCTACCCACATACACGCTCCTCCCCCTTCCCCTCTCCTCTACCCACATACACGCCCCTCCGCCTTCCCCTCTCCTCTACCCACATACACGCTCCTCCGCCTTCCCCTCTCCTCTACCCACATACACGCCCCTCCGCCTTCCCCTCTCCTCTACCCACATACACGCCCCTCCGCCTTCCCCTCTCCTCTACCCACATACACGCCCCTCCGCCTTCCCCTCTCCTCTACCCACATACACGCCCCTCCGCCTTCCCCTCTCCTCTACCCACATACACGCCCCTCCGCCTTCCCCTCTCCTCTACCCACATACACGCCCCTCCGCCTTCCCCTCTCCTCTACCCACATACACGCCCCTCCGCCTTCCCCTCTCCTCTACCCACATACACGCCCCCTCCGCCTTCCCCTCTCCTCTACCCACATACACGTCCCTCCGCCTTCCCCTCTCCTCTACCCACATACACGCCCCTCCGCCTTCCCCTCTCCTCTACCCACATACACGCCCCTCCGCCTTCCCCTCTCCTCTACCCACATACACGCCCCTCCGCCTTCCCCTCTCCTCTACCCACATACACGCCCCTCCGCCTTCCCCTCTCCTCTACCCACATACACGCCCCTCCGCCTTCCCCCTCTCCTCTACCCACCTACACGCCCCTCCGCCTTCCCCTCTCCTCTACCCACCTACACGCTCCTCCGCCTTCCCCTCTCCTCTACCCACATACACGCCCCTCCGCCTTCCCCTCTCCTCTACCCACATACACGCCCCTCCGCCTTCCCCTCTCCTCTACCCACCTACACGCCCCTCCGCCTTCCCCTCTCCTCTACCCACATACACGCCCCTCCGCCTTCCCCTCTCCTCTACCCACATACACGCCCCTCCGCCTTCCCCTCTCCTCTACCCACATACACGCCCCTCCGCCTTCCCCTCTCCTCTACCCACATACACGCCCCTCCGCCTTCCCCTCTCCTCTACCCACATACACGCCCCTCCGCCTTCCCCTCTCCTCTACCCACCTACACGCCCCTCCGCCTTCCCCTCTCCTCTACCCACATACACGCCCCCTCCGCCTTCCCCTCTCCTCTACCCACATACACGCCCCTCCGCCTTCCCCTCTCCTCTACCCACATACACGCCCCTCCGCCTTCCCCTCTCCTCTACCCACATACACGCCCCTCCGCCTTCCCCTCTCCTCTACCCACATACACGCCCCCCCCCCCCACCGCCCGACACCCCCCCTCCCCTACAGGCAAATACACTCCAACGGACAATACATTATATATAATGGTCGCTCTATTAGAGATGAGTCTCCAGACCACAATCGCCTGGAGAAGAGCTGTTAATTATGATTCATTTTCGTTTACAATGGCCCTGATTGGAAATGACCAACCTGGCATAGTAAAGATAATCGACTAATTATTGACAAGCCTCTATGACGTTTGTAGTAATTTCCTCCACGTGATTAGTTGAAGAATCAAGCTGATAGTAGTCGAGTGGCGATGCTATAAGCGACTCCCACGAACCTCGCCTTGAACAGGTGGTCATGAGGTAGGCCATTATTGCTCCGTCGGAAGAAGTAGTTCCTGGCGGAGTGATTGCAATGGCAACGTACGTAAGGTCGGAATGAGACAATATACCGTGGGTAACGGGTGGCTCACTGTTGGGGTGAAGGTAGGGGGGGGGGGAGGGTTACCATGAGCAGAGGTTGGGGGTTCGCACGACCGTGTGTGTGACAGGAGAATGACAGTCTATCCAGGATCGCGACGCATTGTTGCTGTGGGAGTGGGGGGGGGGGGGGGGGGTTGAGATGAGAGGTCGGTCGTATTCCTAAACGGGTGGCTGTCGAGTGGGGTGTGGAAGGTTTCGAGGTGTTGTGGTTGGGTGGGAGTTAATTGGGTGGGCGGGGGGTGGGGGGGGGCATGAGAGAGCGGGCGGGGGGGGGGCATGAGAGAGCGGGCGGGGGGTAAATGGGTTGATTTTCTTCAACGTCTCTAGATTTACATAAGCAGTGTTACATGAATTGTATGCATTGTTTAAATGAGTAGCTGTCGTTCGCAGCGGCCGAGCTGTTAGAGTGGCCGCGTTCGGTAGACAAACAGTAAGTACATCACTGGGGGTCCAGCGACGGACCCTCCCCCCCGACCCACCTCCTCCTCCTCCCCTCCCCAGCCCTCCACCTCCTCTTTCCCCGCCGCTCGCAGATCAGAAACAGCTGGCATCTCGTGTCCAATTGTCTTACATCTAATGCCCTCCTCTTGCCGATCTTCCTCTTTTGTTAGCGACTTTGGATGTGTCCATGGTCAGTGACAACCAGTTGTTGTATATTAGCTGTCAGTGGGGTTAGAGAAAGAAGGCCAAGGGTCAAAATGGTAAATAACCTGTCGACCAGTCCAGCGAGGATATCGGGAGATTTTCATTGCTGTGGCTTAGCCTATGAGCAAGAAACATTTATTTCTCTGTTTAGCCAAGCGACAGGCCATGTTCATTTGTTGGCTCAGTCATAGAACAGGAATAGCTTATGTATCCGTGTTAGGCATTTCCAGAAATGTTTATTTTTGTCGGCTCCATTGCTAGCTTACTGGTTGAGTATAAAAGGGTAACTTTTTTACTTTGTCTTACTTCAAGAGGAAGGTAATGTGTTGGCTTAGTCGCAGAGCAAGAAATTTGAGGTCACGGCGATATCTAAGAGAGGCCATGGCGGCCCCTAAGACAGGCCATGGCGGCCATAAGAGAGGCCATGGAGTGGCGTGGATAGAATTATGTAATTATATGCGAAATATCAGACTAGAAAACTCCGCAATACGACTGACGAAACGAAGGCACATCGCTGTGATGACTGCGGCAAGCTTCGTCATTCAACGAAAATAATCGTGAAATCAAATCAATCTGAACATTTAAATTAAAACAAAATAAACTAAAAATCCATGGTCTTAGGCAGACGAAGTGAGGCTAATCAACCGCAGTATCGAAAATATAAATTATGCATTGATTTGATATCTCTGATAAAAATTCTGACGGGGTTAAACTAAGCTAAATTAGTGTACTTGGATTAATTTATCCTCCGTCTGTCGGCGGTAGAGGCGGGACGGTGTGTGTGGGGGCGGCGGGGGGGGGGGGGGCAGTTGGAATTGCGGAGTGAGAACGAACACGAAAACTACTTCGGCACCTCCGTAAGCAATCAATGAAAGGCGCTACAAAGTATGGTGTCCTTTAAGGGACATGGTCACACAATTCGCCGATAGACCACGCAAGCTCTCCACTCGCAGAAATCTACACAATATAGAGATGCAAAACTCCCATCGCACCTACCCCCCCCCCCCCCACTCCCATCCCCTGTATCCCTGATCAACCTGATAGACATTCAGACGCTAAACACACCCAACTGCCAACCCTCAAACCCCAAACCACCGCCTCTTCCAGCCTTCACGGCGCCAGTTTATATGGTCGCGTGACGTAAAATGGATGAGGTTCCGGCATGAAATCGGCCAGTGGTTCTCTGAGACGCGTGCAACCGAAGAAATTCATCAAGGTGATCAGTGCTGAGTTCTATAAATAACATCGCCGGTGCAACGGATGGAAGATATTTCAGGCGTTTATGAAAGCCCCTGTCCGGGTATAAGTTGATGACAAACAAACCCTACTTTACCCCCGGGGACATGGCTCCACTCTCCCTTCCTTTTCCCATTGACGCGATATGACCAAAAGTGGTTAAAGCGTCTTGAATAACCAACCAACCAACCAAACGCTCATAGCATCCCGTCAAGGTAACCATGACAACAAGTGTGAATACATAAATATTGCTGTAACAAAGTGACCATATGCATCTAATTTAAACGGTTCATAATCTGGCAGTGTCTGAAAAAATGCATGAACTAAAGTCAATGTTACGTCTTCTTTGTCCACATTCCGGTAAGGACATGTAACAGTACATCTTAAAAAAGAATGTACGAGGCGCAAGCCGAGTACATATCTTTTCAAGAATGAACTGTTACACGGGTATTCTCTGATATAAGTACGGTCGGTGAGCCTCACCTGGTGAATGTAGCGTGAATAAGTGTTCTTTTAAGATGTACATTGCATCTCTCGCTTCCGAAACCAATAAAATAGCTCACTGAAGTCGGTCCATATACTTTATGAGAACCCACAAAATGAGCAATGGTAAACTTAAGTCATATGTGAGCTAAGCTGAAACAGTGGTTCGCCCTGACATGGAAGAACGTCGGACGCTGCAGCCACAAGTCAGTTTAGTTCGTCTTCAGATTGCAAGAATGAAGTTTCGCATCAAGGCGCGTAGGCTACTTAGCATGGATTATGTGTAATTATGCAGGCGATATGGTCATTTGAATGTAGAATATGCTACAATCGTTCAAATTATTGGATACTAAAAGGATATGATACGCAGCCATGTTGCGAAACAAGTTGTTTGAAACAAGTAACACCCAGTGCGTTGTTGATGGATAGCATACGTTTTGCAAACTGAGTTTTGTGGGATTAACGAGAAAGAAAACGATTTCTAGTGCCGAGATAAACCAATCTGGCATGTATGTATATATGTATGTATGTATCTGAAATAACCTGAAATCTAAGCTATCTAAGGTCATTCCAGTCTAATGCATAAAAACCACAATAAATTCCAATACGTATTTCACTACGTACTTTCTTTCTGTCGTCAAACAAAGAAAATCAGTCGCACTAGTTGACCCGGGCATGGATTTATCCGGTGTACCTAGCTTCCGCCCTTCGTAAACCCACGGTGGTCGATAAGCGCTTGACTACGTATCGAATTCGGTCCCCAGCACCTGTAGTTCAAGTGATAAGACGTCAATGCCCTATTATCACACAGACACCAGCTCCCCCCTCGTCAGCGGGGCTTTCACATATTGGCACATGATCATTTTTATAAGGGTATATGACTGGAAGTCAATATGAAGGCAACGCGAACTACAGATACACGCAAAACAAACAAAAGAAAACCACAGCTGTCAATACATATATACATTTATGTACACACACATATATATATATATGCATTATGACCTTACTAAACATGAATAAATCTGCGTAAATCGAACTCCTGGCAATATCGGAGACCGGGTCCCGATTGTTTTGTTAGCCCGGTAAATTTCGGTAATAGCCAGGTAATATTCCGTGCACTTATTCGAACCAGTCTCACAGGAAATGTCTCCGTTCTCAGTTGATGGACACTATAACATTGTGTTTATAAATGCCATAAAGAATTCAATAAAAGATTCATTGATTTAAAATGATTATCACGAGGAAAAAATGCAGTATGAGCAGTTTTAATAAATACCAGATATCACTCTGTCGCCCTAATACGGACATTCAGCTCATAGAGGTTGTGCGGAATATATATAATTATATCAATATATTATGCAGATATACGTAATATCATGTCATCCGTATTATTTTCATCCCAGCTGTCTGACAAAGTGGGGCAAGAAGACCTGGTTTGCGCCTGTACCGTAAGCTGCCGGTGACGCCCGCTATCAAAAGGAAGGCGCCACCCTTGATTGACATGTTGTTCCGTGGACTGCCCCAGTGGAGACCACAGTGTCGCCGCAACCTGCGGGTATGGATTCATTGACTCGGCAAGCAAACTAAATGTATTATTTATTTTTTTGCAAATTCCTCATCGATACGTTTTGCACCCAGACACCCGCATCCCCGCCCCCCCCCCTACCCCTCCGCGTCCCGACCCTACCCCATCCTAGCCAGATGTCGTGTGGACTGGACTTTTCTGCACTAAGGGGACCCCAGGCTCTGTGATCTGTGGGTGGTTACCATCGGGACGCCCTGTCCCGGAGTTGCCATGACACCAGGGCGTTGTGACGTCTGACATGAAAAGGAAATTACGCCTTCCAAAGGCAGGTTACAATGGTTTCGAACTCTAATGACCGGCAACCCAATCTGCTTTCGAAATGAGCCAAAGACGCTCCTTCGGGAAACAAAACTCGAGTCACAGATCGGGTATATAACGGTCTCTATATAATTGCCAAAGCTCTAAATAGTCTGAAATTAACAGTGGGCTTCATAAGTTGGCAAGGGGTGGGTGGGATAACATGTTGACCGGAAGGAAGGTACATGTATTGATGAAAATTGCCACATTGTTCGGTTAGGGGAGGTGGCAAACCTGTGCCACTTGCGAAATTGTCAATGTGACAGAAACCCACGGCTGTCAACACCCCCCCCCCCCCCCACCTGAGGATTCCCCAGACAGCTCCCGTCTGTCCCAGCCCAGACTGGCAGACTATAGCATCGTGAACAATGGATGGGGCTGCCCTCCATGCACACGTTATTGTTTGAGGGTGAATGTTATGTCGCCATGATGCGTAACAACATACGCCGATGTTGCAAGCAAGTATACGTTATGTCTCTATATGTAGCACCCATTGCAACAACAATAATATGACGCCAAATAGGAGTGCATTGTCGCTATATCAGATATGTCGGCACTAAACATACGCGGCGAAAGAGATAAAATGTTGGGGAAGGGGCGGTGGGGGGCGGGGGGGGGGGGGGGTCACGTTGGGCAGTTTCTTTCACTTATAATTAGTTTGCTGTGGTTAATGGTATTAGCTAATGAAATCACCCATCAATCACAGGAATGCGAGCATGGTATATGTTAAAGATCGCCCTTTGTTATAATTGCATTGTGCTTCCCTAGCCGCGTCTGGAGTAATGTCAGTGTTCCATGGCGGATCCAGGGAGGTGGGGTCCTTTTGAGGAAGAAATCTATCTGAAGCGTGGAACAACCCCCCTGAAAGTTTCAATGCACTAGCCCCCCCCCCCCCCCACAGCGCCACCATTATTTAAAAATTCCTTGATCTGCCCCTGGTGTTCTTGTATTTTTACTTACGCTATTAGCACCTCTCGTGGCCCCAATGCCACAACGCCTCCCCAGCGCAGTTGGCAAACAGGATGGGCCGCATATGAATAGGTCAGAGGTCATGGGTTCGCTCCCCGGTACCTAACTCTTGGGCATGTTTCACCCAACGTCATGTCATTGTCAGCTGCGATTTATTGGCCCAGTTAAGAGTCCAGGCGCACGACTGTGGTGTAAAGCCCAAAATATGTAATTTCCCTACCTGGCAGACGGTTCATCAACGGCAACTCGCCAGTATCTGAGGTCAGACGGCGTTTAATATTTAACGATAACAACACCTCCATCGTGTTGATAATTGTATTATTATAATATATTAGCTTTATCATTGTGGTATGTATGCTAATCACTGCCATTATCACGTCGTTGGCGAAACCAACTGACGTTCGAGGGACCACACTGTGTATATTGCGCCCTCACTCCCACTCACATCCAGAAAATTAATCCGGAATTCGTTCCATATTATCATTAATGCATGACGCATGCCGTATTGATGACTCACAGTGCGTGCGACGTGTCTGGGCCTTCCTCCAGTGTCAACTCAGTCCCCAACCACGGACGATTCAAAGGAAATAAAGGTACGAGCTATCGTGGGATTTTGCTTATCTTATAGTGCAAGCATGGGATATATTATTATAATTATCATTAGTATCGGCTTTAGGATTATCTTTATTATTATCAATATTTTTAGGGATACTATTAATATTATCAATATTATTAGTAGCAATATTGTTATCACTGTTATTTGGATTCCCATTATTATGATCACTCTTATTAGTAGATTCTAGCACTTGTATTATTGTCACTATTATTATCACTTTTATTCCTGTCACTATTATTACCCGCATTATTACTATCAACATTATTGGTACTATTATTAATATGACTACTACTAACATGACTATTACTATTATGACTATTATTATACCTATTATTAGTATTATTAGTATTTATTGCTCTTAGTTATAACTGAAACCCAATAGCATTTATTGCCCTTAATTATAACTGAAGCCCAATAGTATTTATGGCCCTTAATTATAACTGAAGCCCAATAGCATTTATTGCCCTTAATTATAACTGAAGCCCAATAGCATTTATTGCCCTTAATTATAACTGAAGCCCAATAGCATTTATTGCCCTTAATTATAACTGAAGCCCAATAGTATTTATTGCCCTTAATTATAACTGAAGCCCAATAGTATTTATGGCCCTTAATTATAACTGAAGCCCAATAGCATTTATTGCCCTTAATTATAATTGAAGCCCAATAGTATTTATTGCCCTTAATTATAACTGAAGCCCAATAGTATTTATGGCCCTTAATTATAACTGAAGCCCAATAGCATTTATTGCCCTTAATTATAACTGAAGCCCAATAGCATTTATTGCCCTTAATTATAACTGAAGCCCAATAGCATTTATTGCCCTTAATTATAACTGAAGCCCAATAGCATTTATTGCCCTTAATTATAACTGAAGCCCAATAGTATTTATGGCCCTTAATTATAACTGAAGCCCAATAGCATTTATTGCCCTTAATTATAACTGAAGCCCAATAGCATTTATTGCCCTTAATTATAACTGAAGCCCAATAGCATTTATTGCCCTTAATTATAACTGAAGCCCAATAGTATTTATTGCCCTTAATTATAACTGAAGCCCAATAGTATTTATGGCCCTTAATTATAACTGAAGCCCAATAGCATTTATTGCCCTTAATTATAACTGAAGCCCAATAGTATTTATTGCCCTTAATTATAACTGAAGCCCAATAGTATTTATGGCCCTTAATTATAACTGAAGCCCAATAGCATTTATTGCCCTTAATTATAACTGAAGCCCAATAGCATTTATTGCCCTTAATTATAACTGAAGCCCAATAGCATTTATTGCCCTTAATTATAACTGAAGCCCAATAGCATTTATTGCCCCTAATTATAACTGAAACCCAATAGCATTTATTGCCCTTAATTATAACTGAAGCCCAATAGTATTTATGGCCCTTAATTATAACTGAAGCCCAATAGCATTTATTGCCCTTAATTATAACTGAAGCCCAATAGCATTTATTGCCCTTAATTATAACTGAAGCCCAATAGTATTTATTGCCCTTAATTATAACTGAAGCCCAATAGCATTTATTGCCCTTAATTATAACTGAAGCCCAATAGCATTTATTGCCCTTAATTATAACTGAAGCCCAATAGCATTTATTGCCCTTATTTATAACTGAAGCCCAATAGCATTTATTGCCCTTAATTATAACTGAAGCCCAATAGCATTTATTGCCCTTAATTATAACTGAAGCCCAATAGCATTTATTGCCCTTAATTATAACTGAAGCCCAATAGTACATACGTGAAAATAAAATAAAAATGTCCACACAGAACTACTTATCGTCAGGTACCTGATTACATACTGCTCAAGTCGATGCCTGCTTCTTCCACGCTACCCCTCCACCCGCCGCCGCCCCACCTCCCGACTACCATACGCCCCCCCCCCTCCCACCCCCCATTTCCTCACCCTCACCCTCACCCTCAGCCCTATCGGGTGCTCTGGACGCCCTAATAACGTCGCCCAGGTGTTGGTGAAGGGGATCCGGGGGTAAGGGTGGCCCTCCAACCCTCAGCGCCAGATGCCGCAGGGAGTGAAGAGGCGCGTGAGGGGTGGGACAGGGGGGTTAGGAGGGTGTGTGTGTGTGTGGGTGGGGGGGGGGGGTAGGGGGTGGCGGTGGAGGGGAAATGGATCGGTGGTGACAATGCTTACCACTATCACCCCCCGTTACCACATCGCTGCGTTGCTTCTATCACTCCCCCGTCAGTCATGCCCCTCTCTCTCCTCGCGCCCCCCTCACCCCCCCCCCTCCCCATCCCTCTCACCCCTCACCACCTCTACCCACTCCCCTGCTTGAACCGACCAAGTACCCCGTGTTGTCACTCACAGCTTGGGTCAGACATAGGGCAGAAAGACGGCGCGCGGGTGACGTTCAGGGAGGGTGAGGGAGTGGGGGGTGGGGAGTGGGAGGGGGGGGGGGGTTAGGGCCGGTATGGAGTCTGAGGCGTTGGCGGTGGGGGGAGGCGGATATGCGGTAGGCGGAGGGAGAACAGCGTTTTTATTGGCTCGTTTGTGTCAGTCACTGTGGCGAGGGGATGAATTACTCTGTCACAAGTAGCAGGGGTGAAGGGGGACATTGTGCCTCCCCCCCCCTCAGACAGGGAGGTCAGCGGGGCCTGCTGAGTGGATTTATCAAGGCTAAATCATGCAAAGACTAAATGGGGATTTTGCATCGATCTAAATCGTTAACAACCAGCACAAACACCTTGCGATCACGAAACGAAAGATGCATGAGTGGTTGATCTGTGAAAGCCATATATGAAAGAGGCACGGCAAATGGCGCTGGTACAGAAATACAGCAGGAAAGTGGGCGTCAGTTGTGAACGAGGTAATTAATTGCAAACTTTGGTACTTACTGCCATAATAGGGCGAACCCTTGTATGGGCGTGTCCAGGGAGTCCGGACCCTCCCGCCCCCCCCCCCCCCCCCTTTGATTAAGAATGCCGTTTTTCAATGCAAAGTTTAGGCCATCTGAGGCATGCCCCCGCCCCCCCCCCACCCCTTTGAAGAACCCCATCTGAGGTTTTGGTGGACCCCCCCAGTCGCAAGTTGTCGGTGGTCCCCTCCCCCCCCCCCCCGGTCGTCAAAAAATTGGTGGACCCCCCGGTCTTAACTCTTCAGTGGACCCCTCTTTCCCCTTTTTTGACGAACCACGCTATCAAAAGCGTGGACCATTCCAGTCACAAGTTTCGAGATGGACTTCCCAGCCCTTTCAAATTCCTGGAGCCGCCCCTGCATTGTGTCCGCATAGCTCACGTATGACTCACGCCTACCATGTATGGTAATAATCCATTACATGGCGGACTCTAACAGGGAAGAAGGCCTACAGTGGGGAACTACGACTGGGCTGCACCCACACATAGGGGTGAAGACACCCAGACATGGGGGTGAAGATACCCACACATGGCGGTGAAGATACCCACACATGACGGTGAAGACACCCACACATGGGGGTGAAGATACCCACATATGGGGGTGAAGACACCCACACATGGGGGTGAAGACACCTACACATGGGGGTGCAGACACCCACACGTGGGGGTGAGGACACCCATGCATGGGGGTGAAGACACCCACACATGGGGGTGAAGACACCTACACATGGGGGTGAGGACACCCACACATGGCGGTGAAGACACCCACACATGGCGGTGAAGACACCCACACATGGCGGTGAAGATACCCACACGTGGGGGTGAGGACACCCATGCATGGGGGTGAAGACACCCACACATGGGGGTGAAGACACCTACACATGGGGGTGAAGACACCTACACATGGGGGTGAAGACACCCACACATGGGGGTGAGGACACCCACACATGGGGGTGCAGACACCCACACGTGGGGGTGAGGACACCCACACATGGCGGTGAAGATACCCACACGTGGGGGTGAGGACACCCATGCATGGGGGTGAAGACACCCACACATGGCGGTGAAGATACCCACACGTGGGGGTGAGGACACCCATGCATGGGGGTGAAGACACCCACACATGGGGGTGAAGACACCTACACATGGGGGTGAGGACACCCACACATGGCGGTGAAGACACCCACACATGGCGGTGAAGACACCCACACATGGCGGTGAAGATACCCACACGTGGGGGTGAGGACACCCATGCATGGGGGTGAAGACACCCACACATGGGGGTGAAGACACCTACACATGGGGGTGAAGACACCTACACATGGGGGTGAAGACACCCACACATGGGGGTGAGGACACCCACACATGGGGGTGCAGACACCCACACGTGGGGGTGAGGACACCCACACATGGCGGTGAAGACACCCACACATGGCGGTGAAGACACCTACACATGGGGGTGAAGACACCCACACATGGGGGTGAGGACACCCACACATGGGGGTGCAGACACCCACACGTGGGGGTGAGGACACCCACACGTGGGGGTGAGGACACCCATGCATGGGGGTGAAGACACCCACACATGGGGGTGAAGACACCTACACATGGGGGTGCAGACACCCACACGTGGGGGTGAGGACACCCATGCACGGGGGTGAAGACACCCACACATGGGGGTGAAGACACCTACACATGGGGGTGCAGACACCCACACGTGGGGGTGAGGACACCCACACATGGCGGTGAAGACACCCACACATGGCGGTGAAGACACCTACACATGGGGGTGAAGACACCCACACATGGGGGTGAGGACACCCACACATGGGGGTGCAGACACCCACACGTGGGGGTGAGGACACCCACACGTGGGGGTGAGGACACCCATTCATGGGGGTGAAGACACCCACACATGGGGGTGAAGACACCTACACATGGGGGTGCAGACACCCACACGTGGGGGTGAGGACACCCATGCACGGGGGTGAAGACACCCTCACATGGGGGTGAAGACACCCACACATGAGAGTGAAGACACCCACACATGAGAGTGCAGACACCCACACATGGGGGTGAAGACACCCACACATGAGAGTGAAGACACCCACACATAGGGGGTGAAGACACCCACACATGGGGGTGAAGACACCAACACATGGGGGTGAAGATACCCACACATGGGTAGCTCCCACGAATCTCCAAGATGACTTTTCAAGGCCAGGCGGGAAAAACCCCTTTAAATGTGATATTGCGAATATCGAGGAATTCACAGACTGATATTAATAATAACGAATCGCGATTAATTTGCCTTGAACCAGGAATTGGACGGATAACGATCCCCCCAAATAGCCAACATCTAATCACGAATCTCAAAAAATTCTGGATGCCAATCGAGGAGATCGGAAAAAGTATTCCGCCACTGACAGATGACAGTTGTGACCTAGTGAACCCAGAGTAGGGGTTCATAGAATTCGACCGGCTGGTTCACTGGCAAAATATTTCATACGGTAAAAGAAATACTTAGACTTGAAAAAAAAAAAAATTTAACTGGTACCACTTACTGCCGACTATGCTACAGCCAGCGCTGGGTAAAACCTAATGTCCATTCTTTAACGGGTGCCCTTCTATACTATGAAAGTAAATTGAATAACTTCTATTTTCGTTGCCTGCGAAACATTTTAGGCATATGTTGGCAAGACAAAAGGTCACGAATGCTGTAGTGTTAGCCAGGGCCAACCTACCAAGCATTCTTGCTCTTGTGAAGCAAAGTCGTCTACGTTGGCTTTGGAACGTTCATCTTATGCAAGATGAACGCATTCCCAAGGATGTGCTATACGGTGAACTCGTCGACGGCAAAAGGCCAACTGGACGGCCAAAGCTTAGGTTTAAGGATGTTTGTAAGCGGGACATGAAGGCTTTCGACATTGATCCAGATTCTTGGGAGGATCTGGCATCCCAAAAGAGGGGATGGGCACGTGTCGTCCGTGACGGAATGGCCCACCACGACTCGCTATGGTTTGTGAAACTGGACATGAAACGCCAATCTAGGCGTCCACCAGCGAGCACAAACCACGATCTATCGACAGGTCACCGATGCGATGACTGTGGCAAGCTCTGTCGATCACAGATAGGCTTACTCAGTCATAAGCGTCAATGCCGCGTTACGAATCGTATAACTTAAACCAAACAAAGCTGCAAATCCATCGTCTTTCGCAGACGGACGGATGCCAACCAACCATCTATACCATGACCGGACGTGTATGTTCATTTGGTACTGCCTCTTCAGAATATGGAATCAAAACGCTGGCTAACACCGTCACCTCAGGCCGCCTGGGCTTTGCGGACCGCCCAGTTCTACGAACAACTTGGTGTCCTACGCGCATCTGAGTCTACGGCGTGCGACCGTCATGTGGACTGTGGAAAGAGCCAGCTAGAGGAATAGGCCGGGTCATTAGGATGACAGGCATAGAATCCACAGCACACATGTTAACTGCGTATGTCGACTCTGCCGTCGGATGTTCAATCACTGTCACTGATGCATTGATGATATCTGCATATAACATTGGGCGAAAGTAGGTTTGTCTCTCGCGGGCAGTAGAGACGGTCTACGTGGAACTGACGCTCCATAATTTTCACCCTGACGTGACAAATCACTCGTTTTAGAAGTAGCAGATTGCAACATGGGCTAAGGCCCATAAATTCGTAACGGGAGGGGCGTACATTTCGCCCAGCTCCATGCTAATGGCATATTCGACGGTGAAATATTAGGCCCCGGTAGTTTCAAACAGCTGTAACAATGGGCCACAGCCAAGTGAGCGAGGGACATATCATAATCCAGTGGGCGGGTTGGGACTATTCATCCCAGGTTGAGACCTTTCCTTATGTTGAGGATTGGTGAATTATATATATATATATATATATTTTTTTTTTTTTTTTTTTGTTCCACTATAATGCACTTATAAATCATACAAAGCAGGAATGGAAGAAAACATACGCAGTAAAAACAAAAAAAAAATGACATTATTCGCTTAGTGTTACATAGAGTCTGATAGTGGTCTCCATTTCTTATAAAACATATCTGTACTAAAGTTCAGATTCAGCTTTGAGCAGAAAACGCACATCTCTGAAGTAGCTAATTTACTTCTGTGCAAGAAACGATTTGTTATTAAAGCTCTTTGCAAAACTAAAAACTGGAAGCTCCGAGTCCTTTCGTCTACAGTAGCCTTTGATGCTCTAGTATATATATCACACCATTTACTTTTATCAATTTCTATTCCTAACACCTCTGACCACTTACTTTCGTTATTCGTGGTATACTGCAAGGACTCCACCAACATGTTGTAAACCTTATTACATAAGCGTATTGACGTAGATATATAATTTAAAAAGGTTTGTGGCACATCTGGTAACTTATGTCCCTTATTTAAACATTGATCTCGCCATTCTTTTCGTATGGCATGCATTATTCCATAGAAGTCAACAAAGTTAATGCTAATGCTATATTTATCTGTAAATTCTTTCCCGTCTAATAGCGACCCTTCATTGTTCACGAGGTCGTTCATGTAAGTTACACCTTTCTCTATAAAATACTCTATTATATATATATTGGTTTAAACATATTTATTTAACGAGGATACCCCGAATAGCATAGGCTAGGAACTTCCTCAAAAAAAAATGAAAAGTAATATGTTACAATGTAAAACAAAATATGCAATAGTACAATGGTACAATGGCGAGGCAAGGTTGATCACATATAACGGTACATGAAAAGAGATATATATATTATATGGAGGGCTCATCTGTTCAATGCAAACAATGCAGCTTGTCAAGTCTTGTTTTAACTGCAGACAACGAGTTCTTCGTACAATCAATTCACTATATTCACCATAATGTTCAAGTGTTACTGCAGTGCTACCTCAATTTTGTCCGTCACACGTTACCAAGGCAACTCACCACCGCGCGGCACCGGTGTCATGGGGGTCACAGTACAACTAGCTCAGCATCTTTACCGCACCACAGCAGAGGTACCACTCGGAGCATAGAGCATGTTCGCCAGTGCTTATTTTGTCTACTGGATAACATGCATAGCTTACGGCACAAGCGTCCCCTGTGGTCGGGAGATTAACGATGTGCTCGATTGAAAGAATGTATGTATTATCGCCCACACCTCGCGCCCCCTGATTGAATGGCCGTTCTGTTGGTAAACCAGCAGTCTACAATATGTGGACCGGTCTATCCCAGTTGTGTATTAAGGTGGCCCTAAACAGATCATTGTATACACTGCATAGCCATGGTTACATATCAATAGCCATGGTTATATATCCATAGCAACGGTTATATATCCATAGCAACGGTTATATATCCATAGTCTTGGTTACATATCCATATCCATGGTCACATATCCATATCCATGGTCACATATCAATAGCCATGGCTATATATCCATAGCAACGGTTATATATCCATAGCCATGGCTACATATCCATAGCGATGGTTATATACCCATAGCAACGGTTATTTATCCATAGCAAGGGTTATATATCTAAAGCCATGG
>OZ025250.1:19631519-19698338 GCA_964019135.1 Arenicola marina | reverse complement strand
CAACTATATTTTGACGTCAGTTTATGAAAACAAAATTGTGCAAATATATTACATGCGTACAACATTTATCAAGCTGAGTAATATCTTTCAGCGTTGGCTTCATAAACAAATTTGGCCAAGTCTTTAATAGTAATTGGGTGCATGTTACACATAATATCAATACGGTTAGTAATCGTGGGAGATTTAAATTCGGTTTTATGGAAGGAGTTTTCTTCTACACACTGAATATAAGGGGCAAATCATTACACAATGCATTATAAAATGGCAGTCGTCTTTTACAGCAATTTCACCGATTCTAGCACAATGCTTATAACATTTCTCTTCTCTGCCTCATTTTCCTTTTTCTCTCTCTAAATCGGGAGCAGAATATGCCAACCTCGCCAAACAAAGCCTTTCTGTGGCATTGGCGACATCCGTTTAAATACAGTTCTGGTTCCAGCAGGTATTTAAATCGCATCTAATGTATCAAGTTTGCTGCATATGTTTACTTCACTGAGCCACTCTGGTTATCGCCACATCATTTAATATCTGCCTACTTCCACTAATAAATAGTTAACCTAGCGCAAATATCACATGCACTGCTAATAATAATAGTCAACGACGGTGGGGCTAAGACTGAATGCAACGTCCGAATGTCACAGAAGTCATCCTGTCTTAGCTGATATTTGTCAACGAAAAAGTTGTGAACCAGCACTTTTTTCTTTCCATGCCCGCTAAATCACCAAAAAAGTTAGGCACTAAATCGATTCCAAAAAAAAACAAAAGAAAAAAGTCAATAGTTTTTCCGAACAGTTTTCCGATTTCATTGGTTGTTAATCTCTGCTGTTGTAATCTTCGCACTTGTTTCCGCACACTACGTGGACCACCGATAAGCGCTCTCCAGATACCAGGCGTCTAGTGCAAGTCTACTTCCACACTCTACTCTACTCTCCCTCCCAGCTCCCATTGGCACAAGAACCACGCGCGATGCTGTGCCCTCGCCCCCCCCCCTTGCCACCGTCACCCTTCTTTAGCCACGCGCCCCTCATGACCCCATGGTTACCGAGCCCCACTCCGCCCCCCACCCTTCATTTTAACTACTGCGCCCCTTTGTCGCACCATTATCACCCTTATAAAACACCCTTATTTTGAACCCTATGTCCTCTACTACGTCCGCCCTCACCCCCTCCCCCTCCCCCCCCGTGTTACCCCTGAGTAAGCCTCCATGACGAGGCCCTTCCCCCCAACCCACCCATTTCCCCAGTCAAACCCATGTCCGCTCACTCCAACATTTCCGCCCCTAATTTCCCAGCTGCCACCCCCTCCCCCTGCCCCTCCCAAAAGGCGTCATCCACCCATTTCCTCGGCCAAACCCGTCTGCATACCCATGTCCGTTTACTCCACATTTCCGTCTCCACGTCCCCAGCACGCCACCCCTCTCCTTCCCACCCCCTACCAGCTTGCCCCGCCCCACCCCGCCCCACCACTCGCTACGCCGCCCCCCCCACCACCACCCCTCCTCCTCTCGCGGGTTATTGGTATTCTCGGGCGCCACTTTGGCCTAATCAGAACAACTTCACGGGATTCCCGCGTTACCCTCCGGGCTCGGCCTCCGCCCTAGTTCTCTCTTCAGCCGCTAGGAGGAGGGCGAGTGGGAGAAGTGCGAGGGCGGGACAGCATCTCCGGTAGGCGTCGCCAGGAGGCGCCCCCTTGGACTTGTCTCCGATCCACAGATGGCGCTCATCAGCCGGTCTTCCTCCCGCTGGGAAGACAGCCACCCTCTCCCTCACCCCTTATGCCTAGCCAGTAACTCACCCCCAATACGCCGCCCCACGTCTTCCCCACCCATGGCATAACCCACAAGCCACTACCCCACCCCTCTCCCAGCCACGTCCTAACCCCCAATCCCCCACCTACCCCTCTCCCAACCATTCCCTTACTTACCCCAAAGCCCCTACAATCCCTCCCAGTCAGGCCCTTACCCCCAAGCCCCTACCCCCACCCCTCTCCAAGTCATGTCCTTACGCTACAGACCATCAGCCCATTGCTCCAAATGCATGCAAATATCGCTTACAAAAATCGTCCACAACTCTCTTTTCGCATTTCTCCTTTAGCAAGGAAACTTTTGCTACCGCCAGCTTTCACCTGTCTTTCCGGCCAGCATATATTTTCTTCCTCTCCATGAAGTTCTCTTCATATGTTAGGAGTCAAGTGCCGTACCTCCCCCCCCCCACCACCAATCCCCCCAAATCTATTATTTATGCTTTAGATGGCGTGCATGACGGGGCAGTGTGTAGAATTCGGTCACTTCCGGTTTTGCAACATAAAGGTCTGGTCCAGATGTTCTGTGCGATGGCGAAGACATAAAGAGGTAAAGTACTGGGCTCCATATCAGCATTAAGATTTATATCTACCAGTTTCACTTTTTGACATGCGATTGATGCGATGGTTGGTTGGCTCCACACGGTCTGCGTAAGACGCTCCCTTTGCAGTTGATGTCTTTGTAATTGATGTTAAAGATACAGAATGTCATGTGGCATGGGAATGATTTGGCGATATTGCACGCAAACTACACGAACATAAAGATTTAAAATACGGATTTTTTGACATAAAGATTAGACGTAATGATTTGACATAAAGATTCGGGCGCGGACCATGAAACATGTCAAGTTTTGAGAAACATTGTAGTTACAAAGCTAGTTAAAGCGGGTGGCCAACCTAATTTAATCGCGATCTGCACCGAAAGTTTACATCTTAAAATTAAATTGGCGAGTGTTAACCCTTCGTTTCGGCCGACTGGTAAGGAGAAAAAAATTAAGGTAACCCGCCCCTATCAATGTCGAGCAGCGCGCCATTTTGCCGGAGCAAGTGACGCATATTGTGACTATTCATATGGCGCCGCCATACGTTACAGCTCGCGGAGAGAGAGATCAGGGCCGCGATTTCTAGATGAACAGCAGCAGTTCCAAGCCGTGCAGTAGCGCAAGATCTTAGCCTTTCATGAAAAAGTACCGTTCAAACAAATTGACGGTCTTGCGACGATTGAATCCGGAACAATGGCATGATTGGAGTTAGAATCGCAGCTATTTATACTAGCGATTATCATGCGCTCTTGTTTTGCTCACACAATAGGCGCAATACAGATAGAACGTAAAATTCTGTAACTTGGAGGATAGACGATTGAGTATTATATGAATCGGTAAAGCAGCGTTAGAGGCCAGGCTGGCGGTTCCCTTTAAACACTGGAAGCCGACGGAGCAGCATATGACCTGCTCCGTGGGTGTAACGACTGTGTTAATCAGTGTAAAACACAGCGAGATGTAAACAGAGACATATTACGATAAGCATGACGGCAAGGAGAAGTGATGACCTGATGTCAGGGCCAGACAGGAGAGGGACATGGCCACGCCATACGTCACATCGTCTCTATATCTCGAGAAGAGGGGGGGGATACCTTATCCGATCTCCGCCATTGACATCCATAAATTCTTGAAGATTCGCGATTAGCTGTTGGCAATATTTGGGGATCGTTAGCCGAACATTTCCGGGCTCAACGTGAAGACCCTTTGCCTATTTACCGCGATCTGTTATGAGCTAAACAGTCTGTGAAGTCCTCGATATTCGCAATATCGCCTATAAGGTGTTTTTCTCGCGACCAGTTTTGAGCAGTCCGACATTACACGTCCTAATTCTTGGGGACTCGCCATCCAAAGTGGCTATGCCCCCCCCCCACCTCCCACGTCTATCTCACCCATCTCTTCTGCTTTACTACAACGTTGTGTTGTATTTCTCTCTATTATATATATATATATATATTATATATCTGCCTCATTACTTGGCCTCTCCTTTCTCATGCGATATATATCCCTGTATCTCCCAGGATATCTCTTATGTCTTAATCAAATTATATGTTTTCCGCCATTTTATCTCGTACTATGGTCTTATTCGCTCTCTATATGACCTCCCCGCCTCTTTACTCTCTCCTTGTTTCACTATATATCACTATACGTCTGCGTATTCCTCGCTTTCTTTAATTTTCAGATGTAGAAAAAGGTCAGAAAGTTGTGTCTATAAACATTTATTAATTATTAAATGCGACACGAACAAACAACTTCCAAGAGGCGCTGAGCCATGGTGTGATATTTCTGTGCGTTATGCGGTCCTCATTACACCGGGGCCGCCCCGATAGCTCAGTGGGTTGGAGCGCTCGCCTTGAGCGTTTTGGCCACCCGAGAGCTTAACGGCACGTGGATCGCTGGTTCGAGCCCCCGCTGTGGCCATGTCTGTGTGGTCGCAGGATAAAGATCCAATGTTCTTCTTCGCAAAGAGTAGGGAGTTACCCCCGGGGACATCGCTCCACTCTCCCTTCCTTTTCGCATTGACCAGAAGTGGATAAAGCGTCCTGACTATACAACCAACCAATCAACCTAATTACGTCATATCCGCCCACACGTCTGGTGAACAGACTGGGCCACAAGCCCTATTAGTGCGGAATAGTAGGTAGCAGAATTCTGCTATTCCGCTATTCGACTATTGTGACGTGTGAACAGCTGACGGTCGGTGTCTCCCTTCAAGCCAAGCCAGCCGATTGTTCCCGCGGCGCCGCACTTGCTATTCCATGAATAAAGTATAAGTTAAAATGAAACCTGTGTGTCACGTGACCTGTGGGGCCAGACCGAAACCACGTGGCGCGTCTGTCGTCCGGTGCACGAGGATCTCCATAATTCACGCGCAATGACGCACGAAGAGTCGGCAAAATATTATGACGATAATGCATAATGTACATATGGCGGGTGGATCATTGGAACTTGGGCTGAGGCTGGGGGTAGGGCTGGGGATGGGGTTAGGGTTGGCAGATCGGGGGTGGTACCGGAGAGGTCTCTGGGGATGGAGATGTGAGTATATGTTTGTGTGTGCAAGGGATATCCGGTGCATAGGGGTTAAATCGGGGGAAGAGGGTGGGTTGGCGAGGGGTGGAAGGGCAGGGGAGGGGTGGGGTTGAGGGAGTTGGTGAGGGGTAGGGGAGGGGTAGGGGAGGAGGAGGGGGACGGGAGGGGGACGGGGAGGGAGAGGGGAAGGGAGGGGAAGGGAGGGGACGGGACGGGACGGGACGCGGAGCAGGAGGAAGGGGTGGCGGCGGCGGCGGTGTCAAGGTCGCACCATTGTGACGCTGCGTGAAGAGTCCACCCCTAGCGCCAATGCGATGGAATTCCTGCCCCATTTAAATCTAATGACCCGACCATATCGCCCATTCAGGGGTCTGACTGATGATTGTGGTCTCAATCGCCCTATGACAGCCATCTTTTTGTGTCCTGCCCCAACACAAACACTCTGTCAGACACCTCTATGATTAGCGGGGGAGGAGTCGGTTTTTCAGGTGGGTTTTTTTACGATTCGGGGGGAGGGGGAAAGGAGAGTGGGAGGGCAAAAACGGATGACCAGGCCTCGTAAAAATGTGAAGGGGCATCGGGGTCGGGTGGAGGAGGGAGCGGGGGGGAGCGGGGGGGGGGGGGTCAATAGAGAGTTTGGCCGGGCCTCAGTCTCGGGTGCTCGGGTGACCCGCGATCACAAGCTCAGTTTTATTAAACAGCGGACCATCTTATCAGAAAATATGTCCGAATGATGACAGATTGCGCTAAAAACCAGCATTCTATTTCGGCGTGATGTGACTAATCGGCAACCAACGCCACCTAGTGGTCGAACCAGGGTGTAAGTGGGCCTCGTTGAAGATTGTTCCGTCGTAATATTATATCTAAAGTTGGTATCGTCTGGCTCCGTCTGTACTTTTTTGTATTATACCAACAGCACCGACCTCATCAACGTCATACTTAGAAGCCCCCCCCCCTCCTCCCCCCTCCCCCTCCCCCAAGCACAGGTTATCTGGCAGCTTCATCACAGTTACCTCCGCCATATAACCTATATGAATAGTAACCTAACTGAACATTTTGATAAAAGACACACCTCACCCCTCACCCTCCCTCGCCCATCGACCCCCCCCCCTCTCACTCCAGCATCCCAAGTACCTGTCAACCGCTGAGATTGATCAGACCTCCCATCAGGCACACACTCCATATCGCTACCTTATACCTACCCCCTCTCCTCCCCTCGCCCTCTAATGTCCCCCCACCCCCACCCCCATACACACATCGATGCCCTCACCCATACACGACATTATATCTTTCACCTAAGGTGAAAGGTGCCACATACCGGCTGCCGATTGATTGTCAATGGCCCTTGTCTCCATCCCCCTCCCTCGTCCTAGCCCCCCCTGTCTCACACGCCCCTGATAATCCTCCCTCCCTCCCTCCCTCTCACGGTCGCCATCTTGCTCTGATGGCAGACTGGCTGTCGATGAGCTGGACTGGGCAATGTGATTCTCCCCATACCCTCTATTCCACCCCACCCCCACCCCCACACCCCCTTCTGCCTCGCTACCACTGACGCCATCGCTCAAGGGGGTGACGGTGGGGTATGGGCATAGGTGTGGGGTGGTGGTGGTGGGGGAGGTGTATGGTATAGAATGTAGGGCGTGGGGGAAGTGTGGGTGGGTTGATGATGTGAGGGGGGTGGGGGAGGGGTATGGTATAGAATGTAGGGCGTGGTGGGAAGTGTGGGTGGGTTGATGATGTGAGGGGGGTGGGGGAGGGGTATGGTATAGAATGTAGGGCGTGGTGGGAAGTGTGGGTGGGTTGATGATGTGAGGGGGGTGGGGGAGGGGTATGGTATAGAATGTAGGGCGTGGTGGGAAGTGTGGGTGGGTTGATGATGTGAGGGGGGTGGGGGAGGGGTATGGTATAGAATGTAGGGCGTGGTGGGAAGTGTGGGTGGGTTGATGATGTGAGGGGGGTGGGGGAGGGGTATGGTATAGAATGTAGGGCGTGGTGGGAAGTGTGGGTGGGTTGATGATGTGAGGGGGGTGGGGGAGGGGTATGGTATAGAATGTAGGGCGTGGGGGAAGTGTGGGTGGGTTGATGATGTGAGGGGGGTGGGGGAGGTTGCGCAGACTCTGGATGGAGGGACTGTGGATGGAGGTGTGGGGAACGGGGTGGGTGGAGGTGTGGGGTGGGTAGGAGGTTGGGTGAGAGGGTGCGTGAGAGGGTGGGTGGGAGGGTGGGTGGCTGCCATGTTTTCCTGGAGCCACTTGAGGTGTCGGCTAATTAACCCTGTACTTGGGTCTGTTCTCATAATGAGTCTTCCATCGACCCGGCTGTCCCGACACACACACCCACCCACAACCCCACAACCCCACTCCTGGGTCCCAGTCGCCACGGATATCACATCCCGTTACCCCCTTGTGATTTGAACGTCCTACCACACGTCAACGTCCTAAGCCAACCTTCTCGCGTACGTCTCCAGCACGATGCCCACGGGCCAGCGTACGCCAGGGTGTTCGCCTCATCCTCACGGCGTCCCCAGCCGGATACCCACACACCTTGCCAACGATTTAATCCATGATTCTGGGGTCAGCCGCCAAATATTTTAACATATATTGAACCATTCGCCCTGCCTTCTGTTTTTTCATAACGTCCTAGGCCGTGTTTCTTGCGTCAGCCTCCATATGTGTGGCTTGCGACATTTTTTTTGTCTTTCGCCCACTACACTTGCTGCAGAGACTCATGGATCGGCTCGAGCGTAGTGTAATACAGGGACACTCTAATAATATTTCAAGATTGCGCGCGTCAAGAATCTTTCAAGTCCAAGCGGAGGCGCTTCCTAATAAGGGAACTGCTATTCGCTGACGACGCAGCGTTGGTTGAGCATTCAGAAAGCCAGTTACTGAGACACATGGGTCGACTTTCAAATGCGTTTGCATTATTCGCTTTGACTATAAGTGTTAAAGTTGCATGTCGGGCTCTTTCCCGCCAAAACTAAAGAGGTCAAAATACAAATAATAATCAGTCCTTGAATCATTCAAGATTTCCTTTGTCTATACTCCATCCATGCCAGACTGCCAAATAATGTCTCTTAGCCTTGCCCGTGATATCAATTTACCACAAATTTTCATTCTAGTGGTAAACGTCATCAGTTTGTGTGCTCCGCGATGCTTTGGTATAAGTAGCAGTGCCGCGACAGAGTTCTGTGGTGTCCCGGGATAGACACGTTTGCCACACCACAGCCGAAACGGCAATGTTTATCAGGTTTCTGAGTTTATAGAATAAAACAATCGAGTTTTCTGCACATTTGATAAAAATTTAGCTTGGGCTTAGTTTTGGCGGGAAAGAACTCGACATGCCACTTTAAAAAAGCAGTCGTGCGAGTCAAGGGGCGATCACTGCCAGTGATTACCCTACATATGCCTTTAGAGGTGGTGAGCACGTTTTGCTACCTGGGAAGTACCGTCACGGATAATCTATCACTGAACTAGGAAATAAATACTCAAATTGGGCAGGCAGCCACCACCTGTTGTAGGTTGAAGAAACGTGCTTTGCAAAATTCCAAACTGACTATTCGCACCAAGATGCTAATCTACAGGGCGTGTGTTCTAATTAGCCTGCTGTATGGCCTACACGTGGACTACATATTGTGGCCAAGAAAGGAAATTGGACAACTTCCATTTCCGTTGTCTGCGAAACATTTTTGTGCATATCTTGGCAATACAAGTTAGTGAGAGCTGAAGGGTTAACCAGGGCCAACCTGCCAAACATTCACGCTCTTGTAAAACAAAGACATAAATCGTATGCAAGATGAACGCTTTCCAAAGGATGTGCTCTACGGCGAGCTCGCCGACGGCGAAAGGTCAAAATGAGCGGCCAAAGCTCAGGTTTAAAGTTGCATGTGGAGTTCTTTCCCGCCAAAATTAAGCCTAGGCGAAATTTATATCAAAATTTGCAGAAAACTCGATTGTTTCATTCTATAACTTCAGAAACCTGATAAACATCGCCGTTTCGGTTGTGGTGTGGCAAACGTGTCTATCCCGGGACACCACAGAACTCGGTCGCGGCACTGCTACTAATACCAAAGCATCGCGGAGCACACAAACTGATGACGTTTACCACTAAAATGAAAACTTGTGGTAAATTGATATCACGGACAAGGCTAAGAGACACTATTTGGCAGTCTGGTATGGGTGGGGTATAGATAAAAGAAGTCTTGAATGATTCAAGGACTGATTCTTATATGTATTTTGACTTCATTAGTTTTGGCGGAAAAGAGCTCGACATGCAACTTTAAGGATGTTTGCAAGCGGGACATGCAAGCTTTCGGCATCGATTCGAATTCTTGGGAGGATCTAGCATCCCAAAAGAGGGGATGGGCACGTGTCGTGCGGGAGGGAATGGCCCACCACGACGGGCTCGGGTTTGAGAAACTGGACTTGAAACGCCAATCTAGGCGTCCCGTGAGTACAAACCAAGACATATCGACAGGTCATCGATGCGGTAAGCTCTGTCGGTCACAGATAGGTTTGTTCAGTCATAAGCGCTAATGCCGCGACGCCAAATGTATTCCTTAAGCCAAAACTAAGCTGCAAATCCATCGTCTTTCGCAGATGGACTGATGCCAACCAAACTACACACTTGTAAATACTTTAAAATCATGCCCCCCCCCCACCTGAGTCCCTCTCCCTCTACACGCGCCATGTATATCACACCCCAACACCGCATTATATACCATTCATGTGCACATTGGTGGCATTGAACACCTATTATTTTATTTTATTTTTATTTAAACATCATTTCTTTTCCGAGGTTGCCCTGAAAGGGATGCCATCGAGCAGGGTCACCTCTGGCAAGAACAAAATATTATTTTTGCGTCACCCTCCAGATGTTATCTCCACTGTTTGGTCTTGCCTTCCCCGCCCAGCACCAGACTCCATCGACAGGTTGCTCACCGCCTAGGGCCGTACGCCTGGTAATCTCTCCTCATATGTCATAATTCATTAATTATTCAATTTCATTGAAATCTTTTTCTATGGTTAAGCCAAACTAAGCCAAACTAGGTCGGAAAATATGACATAATCGCACGCGGCCACTCTCCTGCCACCACCACCGTCCACACCCAATCCCGCCAACCCCCACCCCACTGCTCTAATCCCCGCCACCCATCCCGATCGCCACCAACCCCTTCGACCCCGCATCATACTTACCGCATTCCCATCATCCAATTGACATCGGTTCACCACCACCCCTACCACCCACACGAGCCTCACCACACAACCCACCCCACCACCCACACGAGCCTCACCACACAACCGACACCACCACCCACACGAGCCTCACCACACAACCGACCCCACCACCCACACGAGCCTCACCACACAACCGACCGCACCACCCACACGAGCCTCACCAGGCAACCGACACCACCACTTACACGACCCTCACCAGGCAACCGACCCCACCACCCACACGAGCCCCACAACACAACCGACACCACCATCCACACGACCCTCACCAGGCAACCGACCCCACCACCCACACGAGCCCCACAACACAACCCACCCCACCACCCACACGAGCCTCACCACACAAGCGACCCCACCACCCACACGAGCCTCACCACACAACCGACCGCACCACCCACACGAGCCTCACCAGGCAACCGACACCACCACTTACACGACCCTCACCAGGCAACCGACCCCACCACCCACACGAGCCCCACAACACGACCGACACCACCATCCACACGAGCCTCACAACACAACCGACCCCACCACCCACACGAGCCTCACCACACAAGCGACCCCACCACCCACACGAGCCTCACCACACAAGCGACCAGTTTTATTGAAGCGCTGGTTACATCAGTAATTAAGTCAGTTTTCTGTAATACCGGGGAACCCCGGAGCCAACAGAGCTTCGGACCAAGGGACCCAAGTTCAATCTTTGATCATGCTCTGCACCCGTCTCCACCAGGCCGTCTTGCCGTGGTGCCGTGGTGCCGTGGTGCCGTGGTACAGTGACAATATTGTTACAAGATGACTAGATGACCAGATGGATGCATACTTTATCAAGTTAACTTCGAAATGACTCACTAGAGGGCGGCACCATCTTGTATTTGCAATATACCTTGTCTAGAGTGATGTAGAGAGAGAGAGACAGAAGGGAGCGCCTTCGAAATCTGGCGATCGTTTCTCATCTTATACATTCAACAGTTGTCCATTGCATTGTTATGACGCCGTAACTGCCAGAGCCCCGAGATGGATACGCAGGCAGAACGCGGTCACATATTGAACATTCAGTGTGGATTCTATGCAATGAAACATGTCCGAAGCCGTGCTAATTGGCTGGAACTACGTAATGAGAACCACGGGCCAGACGCCACTATGAAATAAAATAAGTGTTTGGCCAATTTGAAAGGGACACTTTGACACATCAAGCTCAAATCGCGTCAATAGGGAGGAACTAGGGTAGAGCGGGGGGCACGGGCGGATGGGTAACCTTATACTATGTGTGAACAAGGACATGGGGTTAGTATTCTGCCCTAACATGGATAATATGTCGCAATGTTCCATGATCGATTTTAAATAATGGGATGAGTTTCACATCAACGTTTAATGAAGGAAGGTCAATACATGTTATATTGATCCAATGTATACGTTCAACGTCCGTAAAGAGGTGTCGTTCACTCGCGCTGGTCGAATTACAGGTTACTGCATTGCGTGGTTACGATCGGCATTTCCGGGATAATTACCAATGGCTAACATCCCAAGGTTACCATAATGGCGGTAGCCTAACATTTGTTTCCCATCATATGTTAATTCGACTGTAGTGACGTGTTTGGCGGTTCGGTTATAGGTTTACATAGGAAAGGCTGAGGTGGAGGTGTGTTGCGTGCCGCTGGGGGTTGGGGGGGGGGGGGGGGTCCCACGGGGTTAGGTCTATCTATATGAATGATTTCCCCATGACAATGCATTGCTTGTTGATGCATGCTTAACACTAGGCTCTCTGACAACGTGTTGATGCATGCATTCATGCTGTCCTCCATTGATCAAGCGCCATCGAGACAGGGAACCAGGCATCTGAAGCCACTACCCTCCACTATGTGAGATTGACACCCAATCTAAACGCGCCACCTGTCGGCGGAGAATGAATCGTGAGGTGGCACAACCGATCGAGCACCCCCCCCCCCTTCCTCGCCCCTTCCTCCCCTTACCCCTACCTTCATCCCGCCGTCACCCCCTCCACTCATTCCCCCTTCGCTCCCTCCCTCATCACCACCCCCCCCCGGTCACTTAAGTCCCTCTCCTAACCCTCCAGCCTCATCGATTTCACCCCCTGCCCCCAGCTGCCAATGTTCACCCTATGTCTCTCGGGGATAAGTGGGCCTGCGCTTTAAGAAGTACGTGTGATATCTCAATAATCAAGAGATGATTCGATATAGAGGGAAACGGCCCCCAGTTTGTATCATCAGTTTACAATTAATTGTCGGTTGGTATTCGTTTTTCGGTTTTTCATTATCGTCATTTTGGGTGGCGAGCGGAAAAGAGGAGCGGAACATGGAGCGAAAGGTGGAGCGGAAGGTGGAGCGAAGCGTAGGCGGAAAATAGAGCGGAACTGAGAGCGGCATGGACAAGCAAAAAGACATGAAGTGAGAGGACAAAAACACAAACCCTCTCGTATGGGGCCAGGTGTCACGTGTCGCACAATATACGGCAAAGCGCGGAAAATGGAAGAGAAAATATGAACTAGAACTAACCCCCCCCCGCCCAACACCCCCCACCCCCCGTGACTCTTACCACACACACACATATACAACCGACGTTAGTGTCATACCTCAGACCATCTTCCTCTAAACCTCTGCTCAGCATCAACCTTAATACCACAGATAAGTCGAAGAGAAGCATGGTATCCCAGGGACCGGAAGGACTGTTGGATGACGGGAGATTCCACCGCGATCGCGTGACACCAGGGTAGCGTGCGAGTGTGCGTCAGACAAGAGACGCGGGGAGAAAGAACTAAGTTTGTTGTGTTTGTACGCCTATCATTGCCAAGCGCGTGGGGGGAGGGAGGGGGGGGGGGGGGCGTCGACGCAGGACTTAGCTGGTGTACCTGGGGACCGCTTTTGAATAATTGATTCCATTCCGTCGGGGTAAAATCTCATCTCCAGGAATTGGTTCTGTTTGACGCACGTGTCCGCAGTATGTGGTCTTTTTGGTTGGGTATTGGGCGTGTTTCTAAACTAAGTCGGGCTACTATCGGGGTTTGGCAGGAAGGGGGGGGGGAGTGTCGGTTGTCCGCGGTATACATGAACACAGCATGTCCCACTGACCTTGTCCCCTTCTCTGGACAAGGTAAAAAATTGGCGCATTATTACACTGACTGCCGTCCCACGACCAACCCAGGGCCGCCCCGATAGCTCAGTGGGTTCGAGCGCTCGCATTCAGCGCTCTGGATGCCTGAGAGGGGGTCCTAAGGGAGCTATGCTTTTGGCAATGCGTTACAGAAATTGACTTTACAAATCAATGTCATGATACAAATGATATACTGTAATCACCCCAAGCACGCTAAACTGTTCCACAATGACGTCATGTTGTTATAGTGACCAATGGATAGATTGTCGGTCGTTTCTTGGGTTTCTTTGTGACTATAAATATCGCAAAATGTGTTTTTCAACTCGTCGGGTGATATATACATCATAGCCGATACATTGACGGTAACGGACGAATTATTTTCCTGGTGACATCGCAAGTGTATTAGTTTTTGCATAGTGATAACGGACAGGTGGGGGTCTGGTAGAAGATAATGGTCAAGCTTCCCTCTGTTGGAGCCTACGACATTGGTTACTGTGGTAAATGATAGGCGTGAGTCATGCGTGAGCTATGCTGAAACCGTGGTTCTCTCTTACATGGAAGAACCACTGAGCTGAAAATGAAGCAATGTCGCTCTGAGATTATCACATCAAAGGGTTGAACTGCAGCCACAAGGACGGGTTGCTATGTCCTAATTTCAATATTTGCCAGGGGTTTATGAAGTGGTCAGGGCCCATAAGTTCGAAATGGTCGCATATGTCTCCCTCGAATAGGACATTAACATGAAGCTGTGGGTAATATTCGTTTGTAACTTACGGACCAAGGTCGACGAGCCAATTCAGAAGGTTATTTATCGGTGAGCGATAATAGGTTGCTATGTGTATAATGACAATGAGTGACTACGTATACCGCCCCACACGTGGCCCGAGAATGAACTCTTACTGTGGGGCATTGTTTGCTGGAATATCATTAAGTCACCGGAGACTGCGAGCGGAGCTGCAATAAAATGGAAATATGGAATGTCTCTGTGGGTAATGTTGTATTTAGCCCCTAGGTGGCGGCGTTCCCTGTGGAGGGTGGCAGGTCTTCATGTATCTGGGTATTTGCGCAGAGCTCTACAATTGACATGTCGGGTGGTGATTTGCGACCACTGCCATAAAGCTATGACCGGGTTAATTGACCCCCCCCCCCACCCTCCCCTCCCTCAAAGCCCAAAATTACCTGCAATGGCCGTAATGACGCCAATAACATTGGGCTTGAATAAGAAGAAACAAAGTACAAAGAACGCGGAATTATGTTTCACATTATCGCCGGATTGCGTTGTTCGGTTACCACAAAGATGAATCGAGACTTGTACGTTCGATATAATTAAACATACAGAACGTTGGGACGTAAAATCAAACTGAACATATATCTTTCAGCGGTCCGATATTTATCAAAAACGTGAAACATATTATAGCTTCGACATGATATGATCAAAAAAGAAATGTCACGTCATACAGAATATAATATGTATCGGTGTTCTAAATGGCCAGCGAAGTCAGACCTCCGAGATAAAAACTCTACATGCAACATTTTCCTCAATCAATATTTAATAGTGTGGCGATTTCTGTGTCGGCTTAGTCCGTTCATTCTACATATATACTGCAGTCTGTATTTTGGCCATAAATACTGAACAAGAAGCTATATCTGTCAATTGTCTGATATTTATCACAGAGCTTAGCGTAAATACACATATTAGCTTCAACATGACATGATTAAACAAGAAATGTCTCGTCTGGTAGAATATATATTAAGATCATGCCATCAATGCCATGCAGTACTCAACCCTATATCGTCAAACATCAATGGATCCAATTCGATCGTTCTGCCTCAAATCAGTTTAGCGAATTCAACTATTTAAAAAAAAATCATATATTAGTTGTTTTTTTACATATAGCCACATATATTCCCCTTCCTAAACTTCTTACAGTGCATTCATGTATCTTAGGGTATCAGGCACCCGTCTCGAATCCAGAGATAAACTTGGATTATTTAACCAATCAATGATATCCCCGTTAGTAAAGAATGCGAGACATAAAAATAATAAGATATGTGTTTTTTTTAGAGACACGAGGTGCCCCAAAGAATAGGTCATGAACCACGTGGCATTGTCGTAAATTATATATGCAAACTAAATAAATTCTCTTAATTATTAATACATTTTCTAAATATTAAATTATATATGCAATTATATATGCAATTAGGTCAACTATGAAAATGTCCCTCATGGCTGATCACTGAGAGTCGCTGAGGACAACAATCCAATTGAATGTGCTTGCACCATATGCTTCTGGAAGGTGTCATTAGATATGTCCTCGGGTGTGAGGAGAGCATGCTAGAGCCCACGTAATGCGATACACCATACCCGCTGACCGTAAACGTACGTCAACATTAAAGCTTATATATGTTCGAGTAATCATATCCGATGTTATCATCCTCCTACTAGGGTAAAAATACTCGATAAAAAACAGGAGACATCTGTGTGTGGGGGATGGGGGGATAGGGGGGGGGCTAGGCAACATAAGGGCATTTTGTTCTTCTGGGCGTTATGAGTTGGGGGTAAATAATGCGATGGCAGGGCCTCGTTGTAACCCATCACTCCCCCTCCCCTACCAGCCTACCACTCACCTCTGGGTGTTGGCCTTCGAGGCACAAGATGGAGGCAATACTAACCCTAAGCGATGGTCATTCCGCACAGATGCGGCCCAGGTAACGACAGTTTGTTGCCCTACGTGACTGACCCTGACATTCCTCGACTTTTAGATTTAAATCGATAAAGATATGTTGTATTTCTGTCAACATACAGCGGAAGCTTTCCCGCCCCGCCTGGACCGCCCTGGGTTAACTGACCCGTGGCTGTGTCAAGGGGCAGGGGGCAGGGAGGGAGGGAGAGGGGGCGGGGGCAGGGAGGGAGGGAGGGGCTTTCACAGGAAGGTTTATTTTATGTCGGGCTTGTCCTTCAGGGACGACGGTCGAAGTGGTGCAACTGTCATAAAGATGTAAACGATCAATATGAAGAGAAAGGCAAGGTCAATGCTTTCATGCTGCTGGTAGCTGCGCCGCTAAAGAGGAGAGATCCTTTGTCTTTTTGTTGCAACCACGCCGCTCAATGTGTTGTCATTTTGCAACAGTGCACATGATTGGCCAAGTAGCTATTGTCTTGTGACAACATATTTTCCCGTTTGAAGCACCCTCGTTAATTGCGTGGCAAGCATTTCTCAGCCCAATTTGATTCAGGTGTGCACAAAGGTAGCTTTGGACACCGATTTATAAATTAGTTATTGTCACACCGTCTGCAGGAAGACACCTCTTGTAGCTGCCGGGGTCGTAAGGGCGACTCTGTGATCTGTGTGTGTGATGTGTGTGTGGGTGGGGGGAGGGGGGGGGGGACTGGGGGTGGAGTGGAGGGCGTGGGTGGAGAGGGGGTATCTTAATTAATTCATCACATTGAGCGTCCCATCGGTATTTGCTGATTGGTAACTATTAATATCCGATATTCCGTAACATTTTGGTCAACAATCATGTATAATTGACCTCGGGTAGGAATCCCAAGCAGAAATCTCAGAGAAATTGCGGACAATAAATAATTTGGAAGCAGTGCCACACTCACGATGATAATTGATATAGGTATTGTAGGAGACAGACGGTTGGTCTCGGACAAACTCGAAGCGCGCGCAGTTGGACGGTTTTGCGTTCGCAATGCATATACCAAAGTGGCTAAAAATGCCGATTTCTTCGTAATGTGGATATGGTAATGAACTGGTTTACGTTATTTCTGATCTCTTCTTTCTGATCTCTTCTTTCTGGACTCTTCTTGACTGTATTTATCTCAGTCTCAACAGATATCGGTACATCGACCATTATCCACCCTCATCCACCGCCTCCGCCTCCCCGCCCCGCCTCTTTCACTCCTCAGCCCCCCCCCTCCATCCTCCCGCCTACCCCTGCCCCTCATCCCCCTTTACCCCCACACCCGCGCGCTACTCTATCTAATTCCTGGTTATAAATAATCAAGCGCGTTTTGGTCGGTCGCCACTGAGATGAACGTCCATACCGAGACAGCGCGCCGCGCCAGTTCGTCGTGAGGGCCAACGTACGAATCAGAACGGCGCGCGAGACCCTCCACCTCCGCTAGCACCCTTGGACGCCTGAAGGGACCTAACTTCCTCACTTCTCGGGTTGACGGAGCCACGCCTGTCGGGGCGTAAGTGAATTAATCGTCTACCAATCAGCGATGGTCGGAGTCTTATTGATTGTCAGATATCGGCATATTTCAATTAATCAATGTTATGTCCGAGGTGGCGAGGTTCCTGTCACCATCTCGGGCTCTGGCTGTGGGTCGATCGCCTCGGCTGACCGCTGGAGGCGTGGTCAGTATGGGTGATGGTGAGGTGTGTGTGGAGGTGGGGGTGGGGGAGGGTGGCGTGGGTTGATCACCCTGAGAGGTTACGACCGTGTGGAGGAGGGCAGGAGAGGCCATATAGGGGGGGGGGGGTGCAGCTCCACGCACTACATGAAGTGAAATTTTCGTCCAAAAAGGACATCCACGTCCACAAAAGGTGGGGGAGGGTGGCGGGTCGGTGAATGGTGCTCGAGGGTGGGGGGGGGCGTAGGGAACTAAGGCATATTCCCCTAGATCCGCCTATACGGTACGTACAATGACCATAATTATGTAGATACTTATCGCTTAATATTAACTCAATATATCATATTATTTTATAGTGCGATAAAAGCTAGTGTTTTCCCCAAGGGGAGCCAAAAAGGGGAAAAAAGAAATCAGCTCATAAGATGTTCACTTCCATTGCCAGTTTAAATGTTGATAGTTAGATAACAGCCGAAATCCCAACAAGTGTTCCGATGATCCACTGTGATAATGGAATCACAGGCTGGGTGGTTATCTTACACGACAAAGAATGGCTGGGGTGGAGAGTGTCCGTATGAGGGGGGTGGGGGTGACTATAGGGCAGGTGGAGAAGGAGGGTGGGTGCATGACGCTGGTCTTCACATAAACTCAGGAGGGGGAAGTATAGGGGGAGGGCGGGGTGGGGAGCGGGGAGGGAGGACGGGGGTGGGTAGGAGGACTGCACCCAGGTAGCGTTTGCTTTCTGCCATTCCAGGATGGGATCGCCGTCCCCCCGACAATGTCGCCCTGGTGTTCCACTGATCCGAGCCCGGACCAGGTATGATGGGGAAGGCCATGGGGCAAACAAAGCTCCCCCCCCCCACCTCCCACCCTCACCCGAGAGGTAAGGGCCACATTTAAAAGTCAGATTCCCCACCGCAGAATGTGTGTGGGGGAGGGGATGGGCCTGGGGCCACAGACAGATCATGGGTGGGGGTGAAGGCTGGAGGGTGAAGTGTGTGCGCGCGTGTGTGTGGCTGTTCAGGAGGGCGAGGGTGTGGAGAGACGGGGGTAAATACAGCAAGAGACTATTTGGCGCAAATTTCAGTATGGGACATGGGAGTTGTTGAGCCAAGGGGCGGCCCATGTTGACATAATCTAATGAGGCTCGAGGCGTATTAGTGGTGCCTGCCGCAGACGGGGATTAAAGCCATAGCGTCGTTGTAATCTCGAGAAATGTATCTTTGTGGTTCCTTCATCTTAAGGGCAATCAGACATTCTTTACCAATATGGCCGTCCGTAAATATTACTTCAGATAATAGTACTGATTTCTGGAGCTCATTTCTTGAACTAAACCTCTCTACTACAAATAGCGATTTATATGCAGTGATGTATTTAAGATATGAAGTTAATCTTTTGATGAGAATACTCACATACATAATGGACCCAAGTTAGTAACGCAAACATTTCGGTCAAATGCAAACATGTGCTGTCTTCTATATCAGCAGCATCTGCTAAGACGTAACACATTTTTACTTTCGACCAACCAGTTTAGTTCGTCTTTCCAAGTAATTCGTAGCACGTCTTTCAGCAAATAACACAGCTCAGCTTATATTATTCACCTCCCGAATACTTTGTAATCATTGCATATGCGGCAACGAAAATGCCTCGCCAGTCGAGTTTCCAAGTAAAATGCAACACTTAGTTGAAGAACTGAAGTTTATCCTTTTAATGGAACTCAGTCGAATATGGAAAGTCTTTATGCAGTCGGCCTTTAATTAAGCGCCGAACGGGCTTAGCGCTGGTCTTATCTCCGAACATTTAGTTTGAGGATGATTGTTCCAAGAATTCATTCCATGTAACGGCAAGATGCAGTGGCGCCGCGTGGCGGTCGTCTTTGAAGGAATAGGCAGAATGGCGGCCACACCAAAAAAACAAAGAGTGAAATATTATGGATACTTCTTTTCTTAATAACATCGCAAGACTGAGTTCTCAGTTCTACTGATTTGTGCCGATTTACCATGAACATTTAGCGGAAAATCTTCCGTTTGAGGTATAATCTAGCACAAAAGTTTGAATGGTGTGTTGTTTCCCGAAACTAACGCAACTAAAACCACTCGGGTTTGTTCTGCAAGCTAGTATTTACATTGTACATATCATAGACGTAGCTATTTATGTTTTACATGCTTTACTTATCTGTTGTACATATATACGTTTCACATATCTTTTGTACATATATACGTTTTACATATCTGTTGTAAATATATACGCTTTACATATCTTTCGTACATATATACGTTTTACCTATCTGTTGTACATATATACGCTTTACTTATCTATGGTACATATATACGTTTCACATATCTTTTGTACATATATACGTTTTACATATCTGTTGTAAATATATACGCTTTACATATCTTTCGTACATATATATGTTCTACATATCTGTTGTACAAAAATCAATTCTGTACTATAGTGTTGTACAAATCAATGCTGTAGAATCAATGTTTTGCAGATCGCAGTTTTGCATATATCTACATTGTACAAATGTATGTTGTACAGATCGTAGTATATACGTTGTACAAATCAATGTGGACAATGTGGGAGATTTTGCAAACCAACGCCTTATGTTATCTACGTTTTAGATATCTTAACGACAGTTACAATGGGTTATATAGCAAGGGGTGGTCACCGACCAGGGTTAATAGATCCAATATGGCCGCAGAGGAAGGGCGTGGATGCGCACTCATTATGGCGGCCGGTTAAAGCATCGAGGGAAAGAGATAGATAGATACAAGGGGACAGGCGTGGCAGTGGGTGTAGAATGTGGGGGATAGATACACGAGGACAGGCGTGGCAGTGGGCGTAGAATGTGGGAGATAGATACACGGGGACAAGCGTGGCAGTGGGTGTACAATGTGGGGGATAGATACACAAGGACAGGCGTGGCAGTGGGTGTAGAATGTGGGAGATAGATACACGGGGACAGGCGTGGCAGTGGGTGTACAATGTGGGAGATAGATACACGAGGACAGGCGTGGCAGTGGGTGTATAATGTGGGAGATAGATACACGAGGACAGGCGTGGCAGTGGGTGTACAATGTGGGAGATAGATACACGAAGACAGGCGTGGCAGTGGGTGTACAATGTGGGAGATAGATACACGAGGACAGGCGTGGCAGTGGGTGTACAATGTGGGAGATAGATACACGGGGACTGGCGTGGCAGTGGGTGTACAATGTCGGAGATAGATACAAGGGGACAGGCGTGGCAGTGAGTGCACAATGTGGGAGAAAGATACACGAGGGCAGGCGTGGCAGTGGGTGTACAATGTGGGAGATAGATACACGAGGACAGGCGTGGCAGTGGTGTACAATGTGGGAGAGAGATACACGAGGACAGGCGTGGCAGTGGGTGTACAATGTGGGAGATAGATACACGAGGACAGGCGTGGCAGTGGGTGTACAATGTGGGAGATAGATACATGAGGGGACAGGCGTGGCAGTGGGTGCACAATGTGGGCGATAGATACACGGGGACAGGCGTGGCAGTGGGTGTACAATGTGGGGGATAGATACATGAGGGGACAGGCGTGGCAGTGGGTGTACAATGTGGGATATAGATACAAGGGGACAGGCGTGGCAGTGGGTGTACAATGTGGGAGATAGATACAAGGGGACAGGCGTGGCAGTGGGTGTACAATGTGGGAGATAGATACAAGGGGACAGGCGTGGCAGTGGGTGTACAATGTGGGAGATAGATACAAGGGGACAGGCGTGGCAGTGGGTGTACAATGTGGGAGATAGATACAAGGGGACAGGCGTGGCAGTGGGTGTACAATGTGGGAGATAGATACAAGGGGACAGGCGGGGCAGTGGGTGTACAATGTGGGAGATAGATACAAGGGGACAGGCGTGGCAGTGGGTGTACAATGTGGAAGATAGATACAAGGGGACAGGCGTGGCAGTGAGTGCACAATGTGGGAGATAGATACACGAGGACAGGCGTGGCAGTGGGTGTACAATGTGGGAGATAGATACACGAGGACAAGCGAGGCAGTGGGTGTACAATGTGGGAGATAGATACACGAGGACAGGCGTGGCAGTGGGTGTACAATGTGGGAGATAGATACACGGAGACAGGCGTGGCAGTGGATGTACAATGTGGGAGATAGATACAAGGGGACAGGCGTGGCAGTGGGTGTACAATGTGGGAGATAGATACAAGGGGACAGGCGTGGCAGTGGGTGTACAATGTGGGAGATAGATACAAGGGGACAGGCGTGGCAGTGGGTGTACAATGTGGGAGATAGATACAAGGGGACAGGCGTGGCAGTGGGTGTACAATGTGGGCGATAGATACAAGGGGACAGGCGTGGCAGTGAGTGCACAATGTGGGAGATAGATACAAGGGGACAGGCGTGGCAGTGGGTGTACAATGTGGGAGATAGATACACGGAGACAGGCGTGGCAGTGGATGTACAATGTGGGAGATAGATACAAGGGGACAGGCGTGGCAGTGGGTGTACAATGTGGGAGATAGATACAGGGGGACAGGCGTGGCAGTGGGTGTACAATGTGGGAGATAGATACAAGGGGACAGGCGTGGCAGTGGGTGTACAATGTGGGCGATAGATACAAGGGGACAGGCGTGGCAGTGAGTGCACAATGTGGGAGATAGATACACGAGGACAGGCGTGGCAGTGGGTGTACAATGTGGGAGATAGATACACGAGGACAGGCGTGGCAGTGGGTGTACAATGTGGGAGATAGATACACGAAGACAAGCGTGGCAGTGGGTGTACAATGTGGGAGATAGATACACGGGGACAGGCGTGGCAGTGGATGTACAATGTGGGAGATAGATACAAGGGGACAGGCGTGGCAGTGAGTGCACAATGTGGGAGATAGATACACGAGGACAGGCGTGGCAGTGGGTGTACAATGTGGGAGATAGATACACGAGGACAGGCGTGGCAGTGGGTGTACAATGTGGGAGATAGATACACGAGGACAGGCGTGGCAGTGGGTGTACAATGTGGGCGATAGATACACGGGGACAGGCGTGGCAGTGGGTGTACAATGTGGGGGATAGATACATGAGGGGACAGGCGTGGCAGTGGGTGTACAATGTGGGCGATAGATACACAGGGACAGGCGTGGCAGTGGGTGTACAATGTGGGGGATAGATACATGAGGGGACAGGCGTGGCAGTGGGTGTACAATGTGGGATATAGATACAAGGGGACAGGCGTGGCAGTGGGTGTACAATGTGGGAGATAGATACAAGGGGACGGGCGTGGCAGTGGGTGTACAATGTGGGAGATAGATACAAGAGGACAGGCGTGGCAGTGGGTGTACAATGTGGGAGATAGATACAAGGGGACAGGCGTGGCAGTGGGTGTACAATGTGGGAGATAGATACAAGGGGACAGGCGTGGCAGTGGGTGTACAATGTGGGACATAGATACAAGGGGACAGGCGTGGCAGTGGGTGTACAATGTGGAAGATAGATACAAGGGGACAGGCGTGGCAGTGAGTGCACAATGTGGGAGATAGATACACGAGGACAGGCGTGGCAGTGGGTGTACAATGTGGGAGATAGATACACGAGGACAAGCGAGGCAGTGGGTGTACAATGTGGGAGATAGATACACGAGGACAGGCGTGGCAGTGGGTGTACAATGTGGGAGATAGATACACGAGGACAGGCGTGGCAGTGGGTGTACAATGTGGGAGATAGATACACGAGGACAAGCGTGGCAGTGGGTGTACCATGTGGGAGATAGATACACGGGGACAGGCGTGGCAGTGGATGTACAATGTGGGAGATAGATACAAGGGGACAGGCGTGGCAGTGAGTGCACAATGTGGGAGATAGATACACGAGGACAGGCGTGGCAGTGGGTGTACAATGTGGGAGATAGATACAGGAGGACAGGCGTGGCAGTGGGTGTACAATGTGGGAGATAGATACACGAGGACAGGCGTGGCAGTGGGTGTACAATGTGGGCGATAGATACACGGGGACAGGCGTGGCAGTGGGTGCACAATGTGGGGGATAGATACATGAGGGGACAGGCGTGGCAGTGGGTGTACAATGTGGGCGATAGATACACGGGGACAGGCGTGGCAGTGGGTGTACAATGTGGGGGATAGATACATGAGGGGACAGGCGTGGCAGTGGGTGTACAATGTGGGATATAGATACAAGGGGACAGGCGTGGCAGTGGGTGTACAATGTGGGAGATAGATACAAGGGGACAGGCGTGGCAGTGGGTGTACAATGTGGGAGATAGATACAAGGGGACAGGCGTGGCAGTGGGTGTACAATGTGGGAGATAGATACAAGGGGACAGGCGTGGCAGTGGGTGTACAATGTGAGAGATAGATACAAGGGGACAGGCGTGGCAGTGGGTGTACAATGTGGGACATAGATACAAGGGGACAGGCGTGGCAGTGGGTGTACAATGTGGAAGATAGATACAAGGGGACAGGCGTGGCAGTGAGTGCACAATGTGGGAGATAGATACACGAGGACAGGCGTGGCAGTGGGTGTACAATGTGGGAGATAGATACACTAGGACAAGCGAGGCAGTGGGTGTACAATGTGGGAGATAGATACACGAGGACAGGCGTGGCAGTGGGTGTACAATGTGGGAGATAGATACACGGGGACAGGCGTGGCAGTGGGTGTACAATGTGGGAGATAGATACAAGGGGACAGGCGTGGCAGTGGGTGTACAATGTGGGAGATAGATACAAGGGGACAGGCGTGGCAGTGGGTGTACAATGTGGGAGATAGATACAAGGGGACAGGCGTGGCAGTGGGTGTACAATGTGGGAGATAGATACAAGGGGACAGGCGTGGCAGTGGGTGTACAATGTGGGCGATAGATACAAGGGGACAGGCGTGGCAGTGAGTGCACAATGTGGGAGATAGATACACGAGGACAGGCGTGGCAGTGGGTGTACAATGTGGGAGATAGATACACGAGGACAGGCGTGGCAGTGGGTGTACAATGTGGGAGAGATACACGAGGACAAGCGTGGCAGTGGGTGTACAATGTGGGAGATAGATACACGGGGACAGGCGTGGCAGTGGATGTACAATGTGGGAGATAGATACAGGGGGACAGGCGTGGCAGTGAGTGCACAATGTGGGAGATAGATACACGAGGACAGGCGTGGCAGTGGGTTTACAATGTGGGAGATAGATACACGAGGACAGGCGTGGCAGTGGGTGTACAATGTGGGAGATAGATACACGAGGACAGGCGTGGCCGTGGGTGTACAATGTAAGAGATAGATACACGAGGACAGGCGTGGCAGTGGGTGTACAATGTGGGAGATAGATACACGAGGACAGGCGTGGCAGTGGGTGTACAATGTGGGAGATAGATACACAGGGACAGGCGTGGCAGTGGGTGTACAATGTGGGAGATAGATACACGAGGACAGGCGTGGCAGTGGGTGTACAATGTGGGAGATAGATACACGAGGACAGGCGTGGCAGTGGGTGTACAATATGGGAGATAGATACACGAGGACAGGCGTGGCAGTGGGTGTATAATGTGGGAGATAGATACACGAGGACAGGCGTGGCAGTGGGTGTACAATGTGGGAGATAGATACACGAGGACAGGCGTGGCAGTGGGTGTACAATGTGGGAGATAGATACACGAGGACAGGCGTGGCAGTGGGTGTACAATGTGGGAGATAGATACACGAGGACAGGCGTGGCCGTGGGTGTACAATGTGGGAGATAGATACACGAGGACAGGCGTGGCCGTGGGTGTACAATGTGGGAGATAGATACACGAGGACAGGCGTGGCAGTGGGTGTAAAATGTGGGAGATAAATACACGAGGACAGGCGTGGCAGTGGGTGTACAATGTGGGAGATAGATACACGAGGACAGGCGTGGCAGTGGGTGTACAATGTGGGAGATAGATACACGAGGACAAGCGTGGCAGTGGGTGTACAATGTGGGAGATAGATACACGAGGACAGGCGTGGCAGTGGGTGTACAATGTGGGAGATAGATACACGAGGACAGGCGTGGCCGTGGGTGTACAATGTGGGAGATAGATACACGGGGACAGGCGTGGCAGTGGGTGTAAAATGTGGGAGATAAATACACGAGGACAGGCGTGGCAGTGGGTGTACAATGTGGGAGATAGATACACGAGGACAGGCGTGGCAGTGGGTGTACAATGTGGGAGATAGATACACGAGGACAAGCGTGGCAGTGGGTGTACAATGTGGGAGATAGATACACGAGGACAGGCGTGGCAGTGGGTGTACAATGTGGGAGATAGATACACGAGGACAGGCGTGGCCGTGGGTGTACAATGTGGGAGATAGATACACGGGGACAGGCGTGGCAGTGGGTGTACAATGTGGGAGATAGATACACGGGGACAGGCGTGGCAGTGGGTGTACAATGTGGGAGATAGATACACGAGAACAGGCGTAGCAGTGTGTGTGTAGGGGGAATATGGAGATGTGGCCGCCAATGCCTGTTAGCCGATCGTAGGTTAGGGTGGGACGGAGGATATGTGGAGTTGTGTGGTGGGCGATAGGGTGGGATCGATGGAGCTGGAGAGGGGTTGGAGGACGGGGTGGAATGGAAGTGGCAATGGGAAGAGGTTGGAGTTGGATTGGGTTGTGGGTTGGGAGGTTTACACTATATACCCCCCCCCCCCCTACCCCCCCCCCCTCCCCAGCAGTGTGGTGCGTGACGCCACGACGCTGTGATTAAAAGCCCCGCTTCACCCCAGTGCGATTTGCAAGCGACACCTAGCGGTGGAGTTGTCATCGAGTGGGACGAATCGCCTCTGCTGCGCACATCACGGAACCGTTTATCAAGTGGCCAAGCACTCCCCCTCCCCGCCCTCACCCCTTCACCCTCTCACCCCTCACCCTCTCATCCCCTCACCACATCGCCCCCTCAACCCCTGACCCCCTGACCCCATCTACCCTGACCCCCTGACCCTCCTCACCCCCTCATCCCCTCATCCCCTCACCCTCTCACCCCCCCTCACCCCCTCCTCACCCCCTCCTCACCCCCTCACCCTCCCATCTCCTCACCCCCCTCACACCCCCTCCTCATCCCTCACCCTCCCATCTCCACACCCTCTCCCCTCCTCGTCCCCTCCTCCCCTCACCACCTCATACCCTCAACCCCCTACCCCCCAGTCTTGACAGATGGGTACCGCACCCATCACCTATGAGATACAGCCGCATCGCATTGGTCTGTCCCTGACGGTGTAACAGACAGCTGTCTGCCCAGTGATTTGACTTCATCCCGGCACGACCTGTAGGTCATTTGTAGGTCACACAAACCCCGGGTGGGTGGGTGAGTGAGGAAAGACTGGTATACAAGTTGGTGAAATTTTCCGATTGCGGAGTTGGTCTGAGATCCCGACAGTTAATACATCCACGCACGTTTATCCTAACAACATGTGATTTGTCGATGGTTCGTGTAACAAACAAAGCTAGCGACATGTCAATACACCAACAAAGCTACTCTCATTCATCTTCGTTTCGTTTCGCATTCGGGGGCAAAAAAACTTTTAAAAAAGTCGATATTTTAAAGGAATGTTATTAGCCAGTACATTTATCGTACATGGTTTTTTTAATATTATTCCCATTGTTTAAAAAAAGGAAATCTGAAATCACAAACACAGGGTGTGGGTTTCGGACGTGCGCCCTGGGGGTGGCTACGGCAGCCAGTACGGTGATTAATTAGAAAAACCTTTGACATGTCATACACAGAGGATGAAATATTACGCCTTGCCCGTCCGTGTTTTATATGATTGATCTTCAGGAAAATATAGTGAGCGCAGGAACCCAAGTAGCCGGCTATGTTATTTGTCATCTTAAATGCCGGGCTTTCCGTACAGGGATTGAATTTTACACTTTTTGGTTGTTTTACCGCTAACATTCGGATTGGCATTGGCCGCCCGTCGTTTCTATCGTAGGATCTTGTAGTTCCTGCCACCGCCCGCCTTGGCGGCCGCTGTTCATAATGCCTGTCTAGTTTTCCACTGTGTAAAGGTTAACTGCAATCTCAATTGTAGCGTTGTGTAGGCGAAGGTGCGCCTTCGTAGTGCAGTTCGATTGTTATTGGTTGTGCAATGACAAATTGCTTTCAAAGTGGATGCTCTTTCGCAAGCGCTATCTCGCTTTCTATACAGGAACGACTAGGATGATTTGCTAGCCTGCCAAACATAGCCACACCCAGATGAAGAAGAGACATGTCCATGTCAGTGATAAGGCCGACCCACGTGCTATTGCAACATGTCGCATACCCAGTCTGGTTGAGTATCAATTATATAAGTTACAATACGAAAACAATTTCACCCCTGACATCTTATCAGAAGTAAATTAGCCTGCTAGTAAAACCAGCGCCAGAGGAAATGTGCCTGCCCCGCATTTATAATGGGATATTTCTCCTTTCCGTGCGTCTATGTCTATGCAATAACAATATTACCCACGGACAGGTCGTGTAATCTATGCCCACATTATGGGACAAAGATAAGAACCGAGAGTTGCTGTGACATAGACGCCCAAGGGAGCTCTCTGTGATTACAGGGGCGGATCCAGGAATTTGAAAAGGGAAGGTGGTTCACTGAAACTTGCGACCGGGGCGGGTCCACGCCGCCTCAGATAGCGTTCTTCCTCAAACTGGAGTCTACGCCTCAGATGGCCTAAATTTCGCATAGAAAAACGGCATTCTTCCTTACAAAAGGGGGGGGGAAGGTCCGGACCCCCGCCCCCCCCCCCTCTTAATCCGCCCCTGTATTATTATAACGAATGACATATACAAAACATGGTCGCCTTTCTTGTCGTATTTCCGTCACAGCGAAAGGTCATAGCAGGATGAACATCAAGTCATTCGCTTTCAGTTGTCAAGCCATTTTCATTTCCAAACTCACGGTCAGGCGTTGACGCAGGAACCATACTGTAAGGCTGAAGGGATAGCACAATTCTTAACACCCTCTGGACTTCCTGCTGACGCAATGCCGAGACGAGTTTTGCCATAGCATCGGGCTTCTTATATAACACGCCCTCCTGCCCCTCCCTCACCCCTTTCTTTTTCATCCGCCACAACCCTTTATCACCAACCTCCTCTATAAACCCTCAAGTCCCCTCATCCCAACATTTTGTCGCCAGCAGGACCATACACTCCATCACCTGCCCCCCCCCACCCTACCCTACCTCCCACTAACCCCCACACACACATGCACAAACACACCACCGCCATTCCCAGCCCCCCGCCCCCCCCCCCATACACACCTCTGAGACATACACACACTCACCCCGCTAACAAAACTCCACTACTTCCTAATGGAGCAGACATAATTGGATCTAGAGTTTGACTCACAGCTGCTCCGGGAGACGTGAAGGGCCCGGATGTAGGAATGGAGCCCGCGAGCGATAATAGAGGATTAGAGGTAAGTACCGGCCCCGCTTAAAGGTAATACACGCATTCATCGTGAAGGGTGTGGACCCCGTCGCCACGTGGTCTGTGATAAGGGGCCATGGCGGGTGGGTACCCAAGGTGACACCGCCCCACCCGCACCCCCTGCTGCCCCGCCCGCGGCCCGACGCCAATGGCGTGGCTGGTAGAGCTGTACTGCGGAGCTGCCTCGTAGACTTTCGGCCGAAATGCCCGGATTTTAGCGCCGTTTAATGGCGGCCAATATGTCCTGGCGATGACACATCTACGACAGGTGGTTGGGAAGCCATAGCGCGCGGGAGAGGCGCTGGGTTCATAACATGGGAGGGTGGTGGTGGGGGGTGGGAGGGGGGGGGCAAGGAGAGGGGGCAGGGGGAGCGGGAAACGGGAAGCGAGCAGGAGGGGGGAGGGAAGGGAGGGGCTTTAGCATGAGACTTTAACATCGATCAACTGCCCATCGTATGATGCATTAACCAACCGTAGACCCACTTGGAAGGGATTATCAGAAGAGCGCGTGGATTTCTCGAAGGAGTGCATGGGCGATAATGGGGAAGGGGCGCCCACGTGTCTTTTCGGTATATGGGGGTTAATTATTGAGTAATATGGTGGTTTACGTGTTGAAAGAAAGGGGAAGGTAGCAGTGGCGGCAGCGGTATGGAGTGGGGGGGGGGGGGGGTGGACTGACAATTTTGAGTACATATCTTGCAGGAGAATATTGGCGGGGGGTGGGGGGAGGGGTGAGAGGACGAAGGATAAATCATATTCGCGAGAGGCTAGAGATTGTGTGATAGGTAAGGTAGACTCACATTTGTCGTATATTTAAGATAAAGTTACACAATAGTTCACTGGGGGTGGGGGGTGGACGGTAGGCACCTGGGTGATAAAGTTGGGCCACAGTAGGTGCGAAGCCGTTAAGGCGCTAAAGCTCATGCATTATTCATAGCGACTGCGCGCGCATATCGCCTTCTAACCCCCGAACCGCAATCACGTGCCGAAACAGAAAATGGTGTAACCCATGGTGAGGCCACTGGGGAATATTTAAAGGAGGGGGAGGGAGGGGGTGGAGGGAAGAGAGGGTGTCGTGTGGTCGCGGAGAGAACGAGTTTTCCGTGGAACGACTCTGTTTTGAAAAGGTGGATCCTTTAAACACGTAATCCGTTGACGCCTCGTTTTGGAGTTTTATTCCCTCGCTTTGGGGTTAAGCCAATGATCCTGTGGCTCTGTGGCTTGGCTAAGCGCCGCCTAGCGGCCATTCCCGGTAGGATCATAAGGCCCGGGCCGGGGATACACCACCCCCCCCCGGGGGGCAGTAATACCTACTCCTGCGGATGAGGGGGCAAGGGGGGTTTATACAGTCGTGATTTTGATATTATGATATAATTCTCTGCATGAGGCATAGAAAGGATATTCACCGCCGCGGTGGATTATGGGAATTACTTTTGTGTTTTGCCAAAATCGTTTATTCTGGTTTTTGCTGGTACATATTCAGACTCAGCCTAAGCCTCAGCCTCAGCCACTGATTAAACAGATACTTAATTACATATATGAGCTATGTTTTTTACTATATAATTTCATATATTATTTCTGGTTTATATGGCGCTTGTTTCAATTCAAACACAATCACATTGTTTCCATATTGTCTAGACAATTGGTTTCTCAAACACCTTAGGGTGATTCATTTGAGAGGCATTGATTGAGGAATTGAATTCTTCATAATTTTCAGAGATTGATTGAGAAATTGATGTTGCCATCACTTTTAAGTAAACTACGTATGTTCATGATTGATCAACAACACACACCTGCACCGCGTGTCATTTAAAATCGAGGCCCGTGAGTCTTACTGCTGGGAATGTGTTCTACATTCATAACGATGTGTCTCACACGGAAGGAGACGGGGTGGGGTCGGAAAGGGGGAAGGCGGTGAAGGGGAGGGAGCACCGGGGGGGGGGGGGGGGGGGTGAGCGGGGAGCTGGGAGCAGGGGTTTGCGTGGGATCTGGAGAAGCAGGAATGTCATATGTTGCCATGTCAGAGGCACGATACAATAGGACACCCCTAGCAGACTCCTCCACCAAGAGGCATGTCCTGGAGTGACCGACAAAGGCCAATATGCCACCAAGCCCCCAACCCTGCATCCGCACTCACATCTCCTCTTGTCGTCGGTGGGCGATGTCTAATTTGTTGGGTCTGTGGGTAACTTAATGAATGCACCTTGAAGTCAACCAGGGGACAGCGATGAAAAATATCCGCGTTAATTCTGATGATTGTGATTATACAATTTATCATGGTACAATAATGGGCAATATTATGCAGCGTGGTGCACATTGAATTGACGGTTTCGAGATAGACGACTTGCGGGTCATAGTTCCGGTTATTCCACTGTGAGGCGCCACTGCAAGATGGCCAGTCAGCCATTAATAGACCATGATGAACACGATGAACAGCGTAAACTACGTAAATGGCTTATTTTTACGTGTCATGATCTCCCATGTTTAACGTCTCCAGTTTACCGCCCCGGGCTGCAGGACGCCAGGACACGCTTGGGATCCAACAGTGATGCGCAAATAGTGTCGTGGCGTCACGGCCGGTGCGCGGTTCGAGCCCAACCGGTGCAAATGTTCATGCTTCTACAAGCTAAGGAAAAGTGTTCACCCGTTGTGAGGGATTACTCCCCGAGACATGGCTCCTAAGTGCCTTAAGCCTTTCCGTTATCGCGATATTACACTCAGATCAAGGATAAAGCCTCCTACTCGAATCAGCTGACGATTGCCAGACGCCATGGCATTGCGAGACTATCCTTCTCAAACGTTACATGTAATCTATAAAAAAACACAAGGGTTGATTCAAATGGGCCAACGGCCGGTGCGATAGCTCAGTGGGCCAGAGCGCTCGCATTGAGTACTCTGGCCACATTTGGTTCGTTGGTTCGAGCCCCGCTGTGGCCATGCCTATGTGGTTTGCAGGATAAAGATCCCATGTCTTTCTTCCTAAAGAGTAGGGGGTTACCCCCGAGAACATGGCTTCACTCTCCTTTCCTTCTTCTCCCATTGACGCGATATGACCCAGAGTGGTTAAAGCGTCCTGAAAACCCAACCAATCAAATCGGCCAACCGGAAATGACACGGAAGTTACGTTATAAATAATGCTCAGCAAGAAGCGATCGTAATTTCACGTGCGCCGCCCGGTTCTGGCGGCATTCCGATGTGCAATTATAGGCGGGTAGCAGACGTTATCGTCGGTGTCAGATGTTGGTGCCTGCATCTCTTGGAAATCTGCGCATGCGTACAGGTTAAGGGGGACTCGACGGTCCGGAAACACCTACAGCGGCTTGTTTATGGCAACGATGAAAACACTCCCTGAATGACCATGATGGACCTTGTTGATAGGTCGGCTGAACGCGCTTGTTTCACAGCACCACGCTCAGAAGAGAGGGGAGGGCGGTTCTTTCGTTCTCGCTCTCTCTTTCTTGTTTTCTCTGTCTCTCTTTCTCTCTTTGTCCTTTTCTCTTTCTCTCTTTCTCTTTTTCTCTTTCTCTCTCTCAATATATCCCTCTCTATCGCTCTGGTTCTCTCTCTGCCGGTTTTTTCTTGTCTCTTACCCCCTCTCTTCTTTCTCACCCTCTCTCGATGTCTAACTTTCCCTCTGGCCTTCAAACTTTATCTCTCACTCCGTCTGTATCCATCTCACTCTCTCTCTCTGTCTTTGTATGCTTCAATATTCCTCTCCCTCTCGCTGACTTTTCCCTATCTCTATCCTCTCCCCCTATTTCTTCCTCACTCTCTATATTTTTTGTCTTTTGTCTCTCTCTCCCTCGCTACCATCTCTATCCCCTACCACCCCCCCCCTCTAATCTCTCTCTCTCTCGCTCTCGTGCTCGACGAGATCTCGTCCTCAATATCTGCCATGAGAGTGTTCGAGGACCGCTAGGGGGCGCGGCGATAGGACCCCGTGCGCACGGATTGATTCAATTGCCCGAGAATACCCGACAAGTCTTTATGTCCTACGGCGTCAATGATTCCTTCCTCCGCGTTGCATTCTGGGTAATCGGGAAAAGTTGAATGAGAGGCCATATGGAAGGCACTCCATGACGGCCGAGTCATGAGGGCCGACCCCTTTACACGGCGAATAGAACGCTAAGCGAGAGGCATGGATCGGTAGCGAGTGCTCCCGGTGAACAACGCGGCCTGAGCTATGGTCGCAATCCATTCTGTGGTAAGCCTCTCACGGGGTCGTTTTCGGGGTGAGCCTGCCCGAATCCCAGCCCCTAAATTGGGTCTCGCACCATGAAGAACTGGGTTGATAAAGCCCTGATCACTTCCAAGTTAAGCCGTGGATGTCTGGCATGGTTTCATGAAGTATGCAAGCAGCTCGGGGCGTGTCTGCTGGCCTATCGTCGTTTGAGACAGTCTATAGACAAAGCTACGCTGTTGTCAACTAAATTAACCAACGGTATCAAATGTACATGTAAATTTTAGTTTTTTTTTGGATTAACGTTTACGGACATAAATCGTTAGTTAGTAGCGGTGCAGTCAAGTCGCTGCCATATTTAGCGTAAATAAAATACACATGGGAAAGCGGTGTTAACGGTCTGATCCGTTTACTTCCGAAACTTGGGACCCAATAGGGTCTGTAAGTGACGTCACAGACAGCGCGTGCTCCCCTCTAGAAACAACCATTCAAGGTACAACCCGTCAGCGGGTCGCTATACTGTACTATGGCCCTCTTAAACTCGGTGATGTTTTGAATAGGAGTGCGCTGTTAGAGTTGAAAACCATATGGAGTAAATTTGTGGGGGTGTACCTTCATACTCATACTAGTTTTGAATCGAAAGACGCTAGTTTTCTGTGCGTTTCACGCATTACAAAAAGCTTTCCATGCTTTGTATATAGGGCGGTGAAGTGTCACGTAGGCCTACCCAAAACCGGATTGGCTGGAGGTGAGCGCGCTCTCTGTGACGTCCCTTACAGACCGAATACCTGTCATCTGAATCACCATCGACCGCGGAATGAATGGAGGGCTGACTGCATGCTCTTTTTTATCGTGGAAAGAAATCTTGACTAGGAATTGACGGATTGGTCAAATCCTGGCCACCTTCGTGCACTCACCGGTTGAACCAACGTATGAACAGGCCGCTGGGGGGGGGGGGGGGGGGGGGAGGGGGGGGGTCAGTATCATACACATCAAGTGGTGGTGGTGGGGGGGTCAGTATGATACACATCTAGTGTTGGTGGTGGTGGGGGGGGGGGGGGGGGTGAGGTCCGCGGGTGGCTTGATACCTGAGAGAGCGGAAATTTGTGATGAAAAAGATACCCCTATAAAGCGGATATCTTATAACCAAGCTCTGCAAATGTGAGTTCATAGAGCGAATTGCCGCAAAATATACCCCTTTCGAGTGGCTTTTGGTGGTAAAACGCCCCGACCGAGCGGAGCGGATTTGGGCGGGGAAAAGGGGGCGTTTTACCGTGGACCCCCCCACCCTTCCCCCCAACCCAGGAAAGTATTAATTACCCCCCGAGAGTGTGCACAATATCCGGAAGTGTCGAGCAGATGGAGGATTAGGATCCTGACATGCTGTTGTTGTTTGTGTCAAATGCATGCTTATATTTACTTTGATTGGCTGGTTGGTTGATTGGTTGCATATTCAGGACGCTCTAACCACTTTTGGTCATATCGCGTCACTGGGAGAAGGAAGGAAGCGTGGAGCCATGTCCCCGGGGTAACCCCCTACACTTTGTGAAGAAGGACATAAGATCGTTATCCTGCGACCACACAGACATGGCCACAGCAGGGCTCGAACCACCGATCCACGTACCGTTAGACTCTCAGGTGGCCAGAGCACCCAATGCGAGCGCTATAACCCACTGAGCTACCGGGCGGCCATATTTATTTTGAAAAGGATTGTCTAGGAAGCCATTGCGAAGTGTCATCGCCGACACCGAAATGCTGGTGTTTGTTTATTGGCCGATTCTCGGGACAGGACGGTTCAGTCAGTTGATCCCGCGGGGAGCCTGTGGTTCAGTCAGCTGATCCCGCGGGGAGCCTGTGGTTCAGTCAGCTGATCCCGCGGGGAGCCTGTGGTTCAGTCAGCTGATCCCGCGGGGAGCCTGTGGTTCAGTCAGCTGATCTCGCGGGGAGCCTGTGGTTCAGTCAGCTGATCCCGCGGGGAGCCTGTGGTTCAGTCAGCTGATCCCGCGGGGAGCCTGTGGTTCAGTCAGCTGATCCCGCGGGGAGCCTGTGGTTCAGTCAGCTGATCCCGCGGGGAGCCTGTGGTTCAGTCAGCTGATCCCGCGGGGAGCCTGTGGTTTAGTCAGCTGATCCCGCAGGGAGCCTGTGGTTCAGTCAGCTATCCCGCGGGGAGCCTGTGGTTCAGTCAGCTGATCCCGCGGGGAGCCTGTGGTTCAGTCAGTTGATCCCGCGGGGAGCCTGTGGTTCAGTCAGCTGATCCCGCGGAGAGCCTGTGGTTCAGTCAGCTGATCCCGCGGGGAGCCTGTGGTTCAGTCAGCTCCCGCGGGGAGCCTGTGGTTCAGTCAGCTGATCCCGCGGGGGGCCTGTGGTTTAAGCCATACATATTGTATGCCTGTGTGTGGGTTTTTTAAAGAAAGAGAAGCGCTGTGGCTGAACTGAAACTGAACCAATGCGGCTTTGGAAAATTTAATTTGGAAGTTAATTGGCATGAATTTCAAAAGATCGATGAAAACGTATGTATGTTTGTGTGTATTATCCGATGCTCTCCCACCGTGTCAAGAATACTTTGAGTGAAATGAGACGCGTTGGGGAGGGGAGGGGGGGGGGGGTAGGCATAGCGGAGGGGAGATTGGGATGTGGGATGGGGTTAGTGAGGTGGCAGGGGTGTGGGGAAGGAGACAAGCTGGGGTGGGGTAGGAGGCAATGTGGGTTGGAAGAGGAGGCAAGGTGGGGTATGGGTGGAGGCAAGGTGGGTGGGGTAGGAGGCAAATTGGAGGACGAGGCAAGGTGGGGTGGGGGAGGTAGCAAGGTGGGGTTGGACGTGGGGGGGATGGGGGCGTACGGGGGAGGGAGGAGGCAGGGAGGTGGGGCGGTGGCTTAGAGGAAGGCGTTTGTTACCATGGGTAATGGGTTTATTAGGGTCTGCTAACTGCTCGCCCCGGGCGCCCGGCCTGACGATAAGATTAAGGCTAGAGGAAGGAGAGCAGCTCCACTACAGGGATAGCGGAGTACGATAGAAGCAGGGACATGTGGATGTATATGGATAGAAACACGCAGAACCTATAGAGGAACGAGGTTCAGAAGGCTATGTGAAGTGAAATGATAGAGTTTAAAGTAATATGTTCTGTAATTTGCTGTATTACCAACTTCTTTTCCACGTCAAATAAGTATATTCTGTCTTAAATTTAAACCCTGAAAGTTTGTGGGCTATCCGGAGAGAAGCGAATTGTTTCACAGGAGCAGAAGTTGGTGGCCGGCTTGATATTCCTGATATAAAATAATCTAAGATGACGCATGTAAGTATACTACTTTAAGTGAGTAGAGATAAGTTATAAAACAAGTTAGAAATGACAAACATAATGTTTTGATATCAAGTACGAAGCCGCAACGATCATGTACATTTTATAAGAGATCGGTGTCGAGAACAATAAGACAGATGTAGATGACGGAACCTTCCACAGTTACTACTGTAGCCCTTTAGGGATCTAGTAGGCTCACCTCCCACCACACGCCATTGCCCCCGACCCCGCCCCAACTTTCCTAACACGCACATTCTCATGCGCATTTCCCATCGACGTCCAAATCCCATCCTGCTTCCGGTCTATCCCTGGGCACTCTCCGAGGTATAGCCTATGTCTCACACCATGTCTGCCTAATCTTCAATGTGGATAAAGCTAAATTCTTCACCAACCCAGCCACGCTCCGCCCCCCCCCCCCCCTCTACTGTCACCTTCCGAGCTACTGTAAGAATCACCCCCCGGCCACCCCAGATATCATCCTCACCCCAAGCCACTGTTACAATCACGCCCCCCCCCCCCTCATCCCTGTACACGCCCTTCCCCAAGCCCACAGCACCATCCGCATCGCCACAGCCACATACCCCGACAATTCCTTGAACAGTCCAAATGCTAGGAGTCTTCATGAATCCCTATTTTAATACGTTGATGGGCTCCTGTGTTTCGTGGCTAATCCTCTGATTCGCCGAGCACTCTGGGTATCGTCTGCAAACAGCACAGTGGCAAGTCTGAGATGTTCCCACTAACACTAAAACACGGAGTCATAGTGCTATAGAAGAAGAAAAAAAAGCACCGCGAAGCGTTGTTGTATCCGGACAAAGCTCTCCTGGATCTTCTGGATGGTCCGCCATCCTGCTTTCATGTTAATGTTTGATAATGACCAAGTTTAAAAATAAACCCTAAGAGCCTCGAGGTGAACAGAACGGCTGGAACAAAATGAGAACCTACTCTCATGCTTTTAGTTATTTCTTTCAGATTACTTATGTTATAAATGACTCATGAATATTGCATTGTATTGGCAATGGAACACTACTCAGTATTCCGGATAAGTACACTCTAAATATATATATATTTATATAACTACTTTAACAGAAGATAACTCAAAGAATGGGAAATACTCCGTCAAATTTCGTGGTATAAATTAACCACATGAGAAATATAAAGAGATGGCTGTTCGGCAAAGAGCAGATGCTCAAGAAACCCCCTCAAACAGACGTGCCCAAACCAAAAATCAAGCTGCTAACTAACAGATTGGACTTCTATGCGTGGTTACGTTACGGGTGACAGAGAAAAGAGAACAGACGGCTGTGAGTACGTAAGTGGGGTGAAGGATGAAGGGTCACATTACCGGGTGTGGAGTGTGCCAGCAATGCCATTTTGTGAATCTCTTTATCTCCAAGTATCATGTCTATAAAGAACGACATATGCTCATTGTGCATTTCGGACACCCTTTCCTATAATTATACTGAAACCTAATGGTGTATTATATACACCCTGATTAACTAATTCTCCCGATAAGGTCCCGGCGTTCCATTAAATTCCTGACCTTATTGGCCAGCTTCAGGCCATGGTGTGTGTGGCAGCGGTTGGCTGAGACGCTACTACCACAAAATGTCACAGTTACACCCCTCTCGCTTTTCATTTTACAGTTTTTGTTCGATATTGGCGCCGTTTGCTCTTTACTTTCCGCTCATAATGGCCGCAGTGGCACACCACAAAAACCAGGCAAAATCACCACTGTCCTCACCCTCCCATCCCCCGCACTTCCCGCCCGCCCACCCCCAGTCCATTTCATCAGACCCTGCTTCTCCTCCCCTCCCCCGCCACCCCCCACCATCTACTCCCCCCGCCGCCATCCCATCAGGAGTTTCACACTAGGGCTATAATTGGCCACTAGGCGTGACGTCATATACCCGGAAGTTACGACCCACGCCACACATCCGGGCATTATAGCAACAGCGGACGACTGCAACTCCCAGGCAGCCCGAGCGTGTTAATGTACCGTCCATCAAGCAACCTGCAGGGTTATAAACCAGGTTTTTTTCGGCGTTTAGATACTAAGCTTTATATCTTTCCCCCATTTTTGTCTCATTTATCGACACCATTTCGCAACTACGTATACGTGACCACGTGTTAAATTTATTGATCACGAAGCATCCATTTTTGAAACGTTGAATTGTGTAAGGCCTATAACAACATTAGGAGGTGAGTAGGGCGACCTAGTGAAGCGGTGAAACTACTAAACCGACCGTGTGTCATATCATAAACTGGTAATATACATACCCGAAATAGGGTTTTAACTTAATGAATTTCCCCCACAATCTTGGGGCATGGGAATGGGATTACCACTGGTGGCCTTCTTAACGTAATGTCAGTAAAGTGCATTAACTGTGTAATTGGTGCAGCAATCTGACATAACATAACTACAGAAGCCATTTTGACTCCCTCCAGATTTTTCTGACCCGCACTTAAAGTCATATATTCTGTAATGTTTTGTATTACCAATCTCGTCTCCATGTCAAATAAGTATATTCTGTGTGATGTCGATCGCGGCTCGCTAGGACGTCCGCGCGATATAAATAAACCGCACAGTTTTATGTTGAAATTGTTGTTTGACGGACTCAGAGATATAAAACATATGTATCATAATTGGGAGATACTTTTAGTCTTGATTCTAAAATGTAAGCAAAAATGATGGCGCGTGTAAATAGGTTGCTTTAAACATACCAAACGAAAGAGCTGCAAGTCTCAAGCAGAGTGTAGATGTTGTTGACTTTCATCTACTGCGGTTGTATTCCGTGATTAATGAAAGAACAAAAAGCACATCGGCTGTGACTTGTGGGCCACGTCGATATCAACAGATGTGACCGGATGTCCACGGGGACTAACCTTAATCAAGATAGATGGTGAATATGGTAAAAGTTAGGCTTACATGCATCCCAAATCTAGACCGTTATTAAACCCGGTTTAACCAAATAAATTGGTCAATACTTTGCCAACAACCCGATGTCTGAGTCAACCCAAAATAAGGACAAAAATAATTATCTGATGAACTATTGCGACAAAAAAAACTTGTTAACAAAAAAAAATGAATATTGACGGAGCGTAAATGAGCGGAATAGTTCATGGTAAAGGGCGATGACAAACGACACGATGAGGGGCGCTGAAGGGAAGGGACTGCGCCGTATTGAAATACACTTAACGTCAATAATACCTGAATGCTAACCGATATAAAAGTATACAACATATTTGATATATTGTTTTCATTTGAAAACAACCCACACGGCTCATGGGAGGGGTCGTCGCGTAGCCCAGTGACGTCCGCTCGCTCTATATGTGTATACGGGAGTCGTGGTTGCGGGGATACGTCACGACAACGGGGTGATGAATGACTAAAAACCGAAAGGAAATATTACTCGCCATATCGACTAGATAACTGGTAAGTAGAACTCGCTCGGCGTCATACGGTTAGTGGTGTGTACGGACTCTAGAGAAGGGGGGGGGGGCGGGCTGGGGGCGGGGGGGGGTGGAGGGAGGGGTGGCAGGTGGACATGTGGGGGCGGGGGCTGGGCTCTCGTTAGGGGGCGCCCTCTCTGACCCCGAGCCGCCCGATGTACAGGACAGTCGGATTTATAGCAGGAATAAATATGACACCTACACTAACGATTGGAGTGCTGGAGTTGCTGAAAGTGCCAAACCTATCCATGCAGCATTTGGTAGGCACGCGAGTTTGTCTTCGTTTTTAAGTCTAACCTATACATGAATTATATGGCGCAAATATTTGGCTATACGTTCAGGCTGTCTGTGGTAGCTGTAGACCGGATGTAGTTAGGGCAGAGCGACATGTTCGGTTTACATGTGTAATCTTTCTCTAGGTTCCGGTATCTACGGTTTAAGAGCAAACCCATGACCAGGGTATTGACATGATTTCGAGCTTCGATATTTCAGGGTCCGGGTTAGCGAGGTTCGGCTTGATTACACATTCTACAAGAGATATTCATGTCATATTGAAGTAAGCTGGCAAGTCATAGTGTACTGCCTTATCAACATACCAATTAGTAACTTCTGCTTTGCTCCAGTTTATGAAGATCGCGGTGACGTGTTGATTGATTTAAGCATTTTGTTTGATTTAAGTCGCAATTGGAAAACAGATAATTGTCTCTATATATTTCTCTTGCAAACTTCCACGGATTGAATGATTAATAACATAATTAATATGCAGAGATATCTGGGTGTATAACAACAGGTGACTGTGTAATTCTACTATAATACAGATAAACCTTCCCCAATCTGTGTCCAGTCTGTTACTCGTGTGCCACCATGCATGGTAAAGGCAAACGTCTTTGTATTATAATAGAAATGTACTGCATAGTGGTGATCCTTAGCAAATTGTGAGTAGTATATATTGTTCATGCCGCAGATGCGCACACCCAGTGCCAGCAGTCGCATCCTAATTGATCAATGGGCCTTTTAATCAATTGATCAATACAAGTAGGCCGTAGACAGTGCAAAGCAGTCAGCATATATATATATATATATATATATAATATATATACGTATGCACTGATAAAATTATAAATACCGAAATGGCAAAGTTGCAACCGAGTATTTTGAGTCGGGGGTCCGGTTTAGCTCCCCCGATCAGTTACCCGAATGTGTTGTGATGTACATATGGTATCAATATACATGATTTACACAAGTGTATTAACCGTTATATAGGCGACTTTACTTGATCGATATCTGAAAATGTGGTACCCTGTAATGTACGTATGGTCGCCTAGTACGTGTGATTTGTTCGTTAGTAGGCCAATGTCTATGTCATGGTATTCATCATTGCTTTATGTACTGGAGGGGCTAATGCGAAGTAAAGGGGTGCGTTCAATATTATTTTGCCTTCTTTTTTTGTATCGGATGTAGACATGTGGGCTTAGGGGTCTGGTACATATGCAATACCTCACTCTCCGGGAGCCAAGGGGGGGGGGGAGGAGGGTGAGGGAAGGGGGGCGCCTCACAATGGAATAATGATATTTTCGCCTATTGCCCTAAACTAAGCTCAAAATATACCACTATTGTACTGGTGTATATAGCACTAGAGTACTGGTGTATATACCACTAGTGTACTGGTGTATATGCCACTAGTGTACTGGTGTATATACCACTATTGTACCGGGGTATATACCGGTGTATATACCACTATTGTACTGGTGTATATGCCACTAGTGTACTGGTGTGTATACCACTAGTGTACTGGTGCAAATACCACTAGAGTACTGGTGTATATACCACTAGTGTACTGGTGTATATACCACTAGGGTACTGGCGTATATACCACTAGGGTACTGGTGTATATACCACTAGGGTAGTGGGGTATATATCACTAGTGTACTGGTGTATAAACCACTAGTGTACTGCTGTATATACCACTAGTGTACTAGTGTATATACCACTAGGGTATTGATCTGCACACAACTGGGATATTGATGTATATACAACTAGGGAATTGGTGCATATACCACTAGAATATTAATGCAAATATCACTCAACTCGAAACTGGATCCATAAATATGATATGTTTATTTACCAATAGGGTATTGGTGCATATACAACTAGGGTATAATCTATATACCATAATGATATTGGTTTATATATATCATGGTATTGGTTTATATACCATCATGTTATTGGTTTATATACGATCATGGTATTGGATTTATCTACCATCATGGTATTGCTTTAAATACCATCATGGTATTGCTTTAAATACCATCATGGTATTGGTTTATATACCAGCATGGTATTGGTTTATACGATCATGGTATTGGTTTATATACCAGCATGGTATTGGTTTATATACCAGCATGGTATTGGTTTATATACCAGCATGGTATTGGTTTATATACCAGCATGGTATTGGTTTATATACCATCATGGTATTGGTTTATATACCAGCATGGTATTGGTTTATATACCATCATGGTATCGGTTTATAACCATCATGGTATTGGTTTATATACCATCATGGTATTGGTTTATCTACCAGCATGGCATTGGTTTATATACCATCATGGTATTGGTTTATATACCAGCATGGTATGGTTTATATACCAGCATGGTATGGTTTATATACCATCATGGTATTGGTTTATATACCATCATGGTATTGGGGTATATACCAGCATGGTATTGGTTTATATACCATCATGGTATTGGTTTATATACCATCATGGTATTGGTTTATATACCAGCATGGTATTGGTTTATATACCATCATGGTATTGGTTTATATATTAATAATAGTTTGGTGTATTAATACAGCATTTGCACTGTTCAGTATTTGTGCAACCAGCGTTATAAATACAACTCCCGCGTAATGCGAGGGCGGAGCTCTGCCACTCCACGAGGCAGAGACGGCCAAGTTGCATGCAAATATCGCCGGATTACATTCATATAATTTAAACACACATATGGCTTCCTCCAGGAGATGTCAATAGACACACACGTAGGTAGGCCTATAGGTAGGCCTATATATATACATATAGAGTGTAATCTCTATAAAACAAATGTGCAGTGGGCAGAGAAATACATTTCCTTTGCAAAGGTTTGCGTTTCATCCAATTTCCTGTATGAGATATATAACAAATAAAATCTGAAAGTAAAAACTTGCTCATTATTGGCTGCATTTTGATTGATTCACGGGTCGGTTGAAGAATGGGTGTGCTGTGAAAGTAAAAACTTGCTCAATATTGGCTGCATTTTGATTGATTCACGGGTCGGTTGAAGTAGGGTATACTGTACATATATAAATATAATCTAGTTTTGTATATATGTGTTAATGTGCCGAAAGCCATATATCAAACAGATATTGGCGTTGCATGCAAAAACGCATTAATCCGGGTTTTTCACCGGTGGTCATGGCGCAATGTCCACATTCTGTTTGCCCACCTGGCGCCCCCCGCCCCCCCCCCTCGCTATCATTATCAGGAGCACGAAGAAGGTATCTGTGTACCCATCCCCACCCATCCCCACCCACTCACTGCGTCATTGTAGACGTCACAGGTTAAAAGAAGGGTTAAAGCAAGCTCCTCTTGTTTGACACTCGCGTCGCGTAGTCCAGTAGTTGCTAGTAACCAACCGGCGTAGGATGATCACGTGACAATATTGTCACGTGATCATCGCACACATTAGGGTGACGCGTACGTGGCATGATGTGGATGCCCGGTTCAATATTTTAAGCCAATGGGAAGGCAGTAGAATATTGACTGCATGATAGAAATGGTAAATAGTTTTAGTAAATCATGTTATCGGTATATAAAAGGCATTGATTGGCTGTCTAATGTGTTTGCACCACGCCATGTATGGTATGTTCTACACAGAACATAATTTGTATGACAATTATTACTGGTCTCCAGAGAAGGTGGCAGCCTCTATGGCCTAAAGACACGGAACACACGCTCAGCAAAGTCTAGGCCGTCTGTGCACAGGATTAGCCTAAAACATCAAATTATTTGAGCCAAAGTAGCCAACTTACTAACGAACGTGTTGGTTCAGGTATGGATTCATCACAACGAGAAGTTCATGATTATCCATTATTAAAGGGAGTGTGCGGTATACTGGGTGGAGTGTTTAGTGCGTTTAGTTTCAGGACAATAGGCGAAAATCGCAAATCATTGTTCCACTGTGAGGCGCCACTGCATTTACAAGGCATTATGGGTATTATTTATCTCTTAGCTTGATGTCAAGATGCGTTGTCGCATGACAACATAATCTGTCGATAAATAAGCATACAATATTTCCATCTATGTGAAGGAAAATTATATCTCCTGGGTGTAATTCAGACAAGCTCGTTAATTTTATACATGCCTTGCCAATATTCCGGAAATAAAGTAATTATCTTTAGATTTTTTTCTCGAAATAACACCAAATTAGTTGACAGAACTCTTTGCGCCCGTCAGGTTTATTTCCAAGATGGCGTGTAATTGCGAAGTCGTGTAGGAGCGCGGAGAGGCGTAACACATGTCGGTGTGCAGTCCATGCCTACCTCCCATTAGTCCCTTCCCCGATATGTTTTGGAGAGCTGTGCAATGCGCCCAGAAACGTTCTTGCTGTTGTATGTAACATCCAGCTATGTGAAACATGTGACATACAGAGACCTAACTGGTCACGAATATAGGTTAAAATATCATGTTTTGGCGTAGCATCAACAGTCTAGCGGCAACAGAAACCAACTGTAGAGCGATTCCCTAGTATATTTCCAGCGGAACCTTCCATGTGCCTCATACAGGGGCATCGCTCGGGGCTCTCGAGTACTTTTGTGTTCATTAAGTGGGGCCTGGAAGCCTTACCGAACAATGGAATGGCAGATGAAACTGAAAGTGAATGGGATGCTGCCCCAAAATTGCCCCAGATACAGGTGTCGGGGGCGCGAACCTACAACCCGTTTCACGATCTCCCGTGTGAGAAATAAAGATCACGTCGGGGTCACCATGTTTTACTTGCGATCTCTATTTCTCAAACTGTGTAAACTTCCACACGCCAACCTGTGACGTCACGGAATCTGGCTCACAAGGGGAGCCGTTATTATTTCAACACCTGTACGAGGGAGAAGTCATTATTACAAAAGCTTGCTTATCAACTGCGCCAGGGCGAGTCTCTGGCGCCACCCCACCCCCCCCCCACCTCCTCTAGCGGTATTTCCACCCCAGGCTTCGACATACGTATGGCATAGTATTACACGATCGCTACATTAACTGGTGTTGAAGACAGCAGCAAGCGACAGTCGTCTGGTACATGTGTATAAAGGATTGTCCTTACCTGTACTGACCACGTCGATGTCACTGCTGCAGTAAATCGTTTCTCTTTTTCCACCTGTAATAAAGGAAACATACAAACCATTAACATCGGGTTAACAATGAGGGTAATAACATCTAGTCTAGCCTGGAGACAATCGACTACACACAGCCCCTCAATTCTCTCACTGGACTGTATTTAGTCGCAAGCCAATACATGATAGCAAGTAGCGATTAATGGCCAATCGATGGCATGATGGTCGAGACGGGATTACAAGTACGGCAAGCACCCGGCGACTCCTAGCGACAGATCAACATCTCCGTCTCTGCTTAACGGCTACCGTAATAAAGGTCATGTCAACAACTTCATCTATCAGATTTCCTTCAACAACTGCGTTTTCTTTGCATATCGAATGGGATTAGTCTTCATGATACCATACGCAGTCGTGTCGGCCGGGGTGTAACGCTTGCGTATCATCGACATTGGGGCGCCCCGCCGTATTCGGGAAAGGTCGTATTTAATGCTCAACACGGGATCAACGCACTTTCAATACACAACGGGATATGAAATAGGTCAGCGTCCATATATTCGTCTATATGAAGTAAGGACATTTCCAGACACCAAACCGGAAACTAAAATGTGACGCATATCCGGTAACAGTGCGACGCCAAGGAAGAGCTGATGTTCCACGAGAATTGATGTGCATGACGTCACGCACGTGATATGATATTAATAACCGCGTGCAGCCACCACTGCAACATGTTAATCCTGCTTTTACACTATAAACAGGATGACAACCGGACAATCTGCACACAGGCTCAGTCAGATAACCAACATAACAATTCATATGACTATCGACCGAGAAATAATAAATATATGGAATTTATATGTACGTTACGGTTTGCCGATGGGTTCATTTTTGATACTGTCTGACTCAATTATGGCTAGACTACTGCGACGAACGCGTAACCAATCGTAAATATAACCGCGGAAACTACCCAAGCGCGTAACTGCAAAACCGCGTGACATAAAGCAATGGCGTAACCTAAGGCAACCGGGTAGTGTCATGCAGTCGAACCCAGGAGTGAACGGTAAGTGGCCCAACACGCTGATTTACTACTTATGATTTCACGTGATTTTTTCCATTTAATTTCATAGAGTAGCCGTAACTGCAACATACCTTACGTGATATGTATAGAAGAGTCGAGGGCAATGAACTTATAGTTATCATACTGACCATCGCTTCTCTCTTCTTCCGTTGTATCTTTTATCATGTGGTTGATGGTATTTAGGTTACCGCAGATTACATTCCGTTTGTTCTATCTCAAGGTGGTCATTAATGTGTGAATTCACCGTTGTGAATCCCGTACAATGAATGAAGTTGATATAAACAACCGGCGGCGAGAGGTTCGATGTCGACCACCTGCTCATGTACCATGGCTACCTGTCTGCGCATCTGTCCAAATAGCATCTGTGTCCAACAAAACGCACCTGCCAGCCGCCATAGTAACGGGGTTGTGCCGTGACGCCGACCTGCCCCACCATGCAAACCTCCCCTCTCACACTGAATCCCATCTCTTTCTTTTATCATACGGAGGCCGACCATTGTTAATTACTTTCCATTTTTCGAATCTTTGCTGAGTCCAATCGCCTTTTCGTGTTCGAAATCTTCTTTTCGTTTTTCCCGCGGTGTTAACCTTTTTCTTGTTGTTGTCCGTCTGTCTCCGGGAGTAGACCGTGGAGTGCGGCTACGGTTCTATCCCTGCGACACCCCCACCCCCACCCCCACCCTCCCCTTCTCTTCCTGCCACCCAGGGGGTTTCCAGGGGTGACCACATGGCTGTCTTTCTCCAGGGTTTACGCCAGGGATCTGCTGCGATGTTCCAACTCTCCCAAGTCTGCCCTCCTCGCCATGCTTTCCTCCTTTTTTGTTCTCGACTTTTTCGTTTTGTCCCCCTACCCCCCCCCCCCCCCCTCTCTCTCTCTTTATCTTGGTTTCCTTCCGCTATCGTCTGGCTCGCTACCTTATTCCGGCTCTTATTTGACCTGTCCCCACGTTTGGCAACGTAACCCATACTACCCCCTCCCTGCCCCGCCCCGGCCCCTCTCCCCCTTGCCCCCCCCCCCCCCACCTTCCTAACCTCTCCAGCGTCAACCCATCCTTCCACCTGGCGTCCTAGCTCCCGGCCGTCTCCCTCCATAGCGCCTCAAGCTACGCCGCCCCGCTCCCCCACCCCACCTCCTCTTCAAGCCCACGCACCTCCCTCCTCCTGGTTCCCCGCCAGGCCGTTCCCCAGGGGGAAGGAAACCGCCAATTGCATCAGCCGCTGCCATCCTCGACCCTCCAACGCCCCCCCCCCCTCCCCTCCCCTCCCCACCCACCGACACACCCGACCCCCGGAGTCCCGCATCGCCGATCCCCCAAGAGTCTCGCACAGCAAACCGTTATTGCATTCACCCCATTAGGGGTTTAAATCGCACTAAGATGAGTCTATCTGTCCGTCTGCGGCTATTCCACCTCATCGCCCAATCCCCAGCCCCACCCCCATCCCGTCCCCGTCCATTCCCTGTCCCTTCTCCCCTAACTGACCCCATCCCACCCGCCGCCTACTCCATCCTAGCTCGCTCCATTCCCAACCTCCCTTCCCTCCTCACCCGTTCCCCCTAAGTTCTCCCTCTCTCCACCTCTTTTTCCCGAACTGACCCCCCTGTCCCTTTCTCCCTCCTCCTCCTCCCCCACCACCTCCCCCCCCCTCCTCCACCCCCTCCTCCTCCTAAACACGCCGCTAACTGACCCCATCCGATCCACTTCTTTCGTCTGCCTTCATCATTTCCCCAATCAAGAACCCCATATTGTTCCCCCTCTCCCAACCGCCGACAATTTCCTCCAGTGGCATTTCCCCAACAACTCCCCCCCCCCCCCCCCATCCTCCTACCCATCCCATAGCCACTCACCTCCCCCGTCAACGTTCGTTCTTTCGTGTCTCATTACTCCCAAACAGCCATCCGCCATTTGACCTGTCCCACTGCCCCACATCCACCCCCACCCCGTACCCCCCCACCCTACTCATTTTCTCTCATTACTTGATCTGATCACTAACTACCGACTTTTCTGCTGTAACTATTAAAGATGCTCATGTAGCAATTGTCACAGGTGCGTGATTAATTTTAAGATATTTTGGAGGAACGTCCCAGACACATTGTCCGACAGTGGGAGTTCTATCTCTATCCGAAATAAATACCTTATCATGAGATATAAAGCAAAATTCTTAAGACGACGCCCTGCTATTGCTTGCATACCTTGCACATGTCACTGCGCCTTACACAGCAGCCGACGACAGCACTCTCTGCCTACGACTCACTCCGCTAGGGCTCCATTATATCTCTGTTTCGCGCCTACTCCCTCAATGCATTTTCACACTCGCATTTTCTACAAATTAGTCGGGACCCAGCCTAAGATTATACAACACACGGTATCAGGTGATGAAAAGAAAACTTCACTCACAGTTATAATAATTACGTTTTTTTCTGCATTAAATACAGAGAGCTAGTAATTTGTATGTGTTTTTCTTGAAAATTATAGTGTTGCAAGAAATTAAAGCTGATTTGACATTTTTTCTAGAACCTTCAAATTTGTCCCCAGGCGACAGCAGCGCTGAGCTTGCGTAGCGCCGCCATGCGGCACCTCGCAGACGACAACCCGATTTTTTTCGCGCCATTGCGCCGTGTCAAACCACAATCGCATGACAACTAAACACGGAAAACTGTGTCTCATGACCTTACGAGGAAATTGACCCAAATTGGCTCATTTGAACCCAAATTGGAGGTAGTAATTGACCCTTAAGGACTAAACTTTGCAAATTAAGACCACTGTAAGAGGATTCCCCAGAGGAGTGAATACCTATGGTTGGTTGCAGGGCCAATGTTTATTCCCTGAGCGTTTGACCTAAATCAATTTATCCATCGCTACGACTGCTAGATTTCAACGTTAATTACAAGTAAGCAAGAGTGAATACATGTCTCACCTTGGAAACATCCAGTCGCCTCCAGTGACCGCGAAAGCTACCCAGAAGGCACCTGGTCGCAGTTGACCCGGAAGTGGCCAGTGGGGTCCGACCGGAGGGAACACTCCCACAATGCCTCTCGGTTCGATATCAGTCTACACAAGCGTGAAGCTGAACCCATTTTATCAATAATACCTTGACCGCTCGCCATCTCACTATGTCATCAAACATTATGTTGTCTTCTCCACTATTTCCCGATTCGTCGCCAAGATGTCTATGTCCACCAGATGTTGACAACACATCGATGACTGATCCCGTATAACTACCATAGAGTAAAACATACCTTCTGAGTTCATAAATAATATTTTTGACGTATTATATATGCCGCGGAATTCGCGAAATTGACACGGACCGAACAGATCGATATCATGTGTTTCTTGGTGCAAGCCTCGACCTGTGGTGTATTATTCACTGTCACGGGGGTTGACGTTCCAACGGGACAGACTCCGGGCCTATTACTCGACCTCGGAATCCGGCGATTTATCCATCGATGAAAAAAGTCGAGCGGACCATGTGTTTTTAGTTCATTCAATTCCGTCAATTTTTGACCTCGCCAGGCCCCGGATGTTCCGGAGATGTATGTATAGTATTCTTTGAAGGCGAAGCTTCTTCAAATAATCGGTTTGACAGGTATGATCTTCGGGTCTGTCCTTTGGTTCGACCCGGAATGTTCTCCGGAGCTCATTCCAGGTTAGTTTTACTTGATCACGTGACGGTGGGATACCCGCGAGGGATTCATGCAGGTAAAGTCAGTTTTAGATTCGTACTTAACGAGGGCGCCCGCCTAGCCAAGTAAGTCATTCCGCGGGCCTTGTTCAGCCAGGTCTGTCCCGCCGACTACCATGGTCGGCTACGTACTGGCCGAGTGTGTGGAGGGGGGGGGGGGGGGGGGGGGGGGGGGGAGGGGAGGTGGGGGCGGTCGCCAGGGCTTCCCGGGGCGGCTAGGGTGTGTCCATAGGGTAAGGGCCTCATAGACAGACACTCCACCCCTTGCTCCCCCCCCCGCCCCGCCCCGCCCGGCCCTTCAGGCGGCCTCCCTCCCCACCCCCCTCTCCCACCTTCCCTGAACCGCCTGAAGCGTATCGATCGAGCTAGATCGCTGATTGACTGTGCATCGCGGGGGAGAGGGCGAATAGGGGAGGAGGCGTGGTCGGCGGAGAGGGGAGTGGGAGGCTGGGGGCTTGGGGGTATGGGACGAGGCGGTGGGTGGACCGCCGGGGGTGGACCCCCGGTTGCGGGGGTACTGTCAGGGTGCGGGTGCGTTCTCCGGGCGCGCACCCGCACCCTCACCCCCGATCCCCACTCACCCACCCACCCAGCCATCGGCCACGGGCCCGCGGTGACGGCGGTTGGTTGTTGACGGCTGATCTGACCGCTGAATCAATGCACCGGTTACACTTTAAATGCCTTTACGTTAATTTAGCCGATAGGCTGTAATATGCGGCTGGTGAGGTTATATCGTGGGAGTCCCTGCGGTTGATACGACGCATACGGAAGTAAGCCCTGCTCTTTGCAAAAGAAGACTCGGGATGCTTAACTTGGTTGGTTGGTTTTTCAAGACGCTTTTGGTCATATCGCGTCAATGGGAGAAGGATGGGAGAGTGGAGCCATGTCCCCATGGGTTACCCCTTACTCTTTGTGACGAAGGACATGGTATCTTTATCCTGCGACCACACAGACATGGCCACAGCGGGGCTCGAACCACCGACCCACGTGCCGTTAGGCTCTCAGGTGGCCAGATGACTCAATGCGAAAGCCACTAAGCTATCGGGGCGGCCCCGATGCTTAACTTGGGCACACATTTTTGCACAGGTGGGGCTCGAACCACGCCCCGGCCGCTTTGTCTGGATTAGGAGTGCACATTCGACCATAGCCCAAGGCGTACCTACAGGGCCACGGGGGGAATGCCCACACAACGCGTACCTACAGGGCCACGGGGGGGAATGCCCACACAACGCGTACCTACAGGGCCCCGGGGGGAATGCCCACACAACGCGTACCTACAGGGCCACGGGGGGAATGCATACACAACGCGTACCTACAGGGCCACGGGGGGAATGCATACACAACGCGTACCTACAGGGCCACGGGGGGAATGCATACACAACGCGTACCTACAGGGCCACGGGGGGAATGCCCACACAACGCGTACCTACAGGGCCCCGGGGGGAATGCCCACACAACGCGTACCTACAGGGCCACGGGGGGAATGCCCACACAACGCGTACCTACAGGGCCACGGGGGGAATGCCCACACAACGCGTACCTACAGGGCCACGGGGGGAATGCATACACAACGCGTACCTACAGGGCCCCGGGGGGAATGCCCACACAACGCGTACCTACAGGGCCACGGGGGGAATGCATACACAACGCGTACCTACAGGGCCCCGGGGGGAATGCCCACACAACGCGTACCTACAGGGCCACGGGGGGAATGCCCACACAACGCGTACCTACAGGGCCACGGGGGGAATGCCCACACAACGCGTACCTACAGGGCCACGGGGGGAATGCATACACAACGCGTACCTACAGGGCCCCGGGGGGAATGCCCACACAACGCGTACCTACAGGGCCACGGGGGGAATGCATACACAACGCGTACCTACAGGGCCCCGGGGGGAATGCCCACACAACGCGTACCTACAGGGCCACGGGGGGGAATGCCTACACAACGCGTACCTACAGGGCCCCGGGGGGAATGCCCACACAACGCGTAGCTACAGGGCCACGGGGGGAATGCATACACAACGCGTACCTACAGGGCCACGGGAGGAATGCCCACACAAGTGTTGTCAGAATTAGACAGACAGGATAATGTAGATGATGTTAGTCATCAAGATCCCATGCCTTTCTTCGTAAAAAGTCGGGGTTTACCCCCGGGGACATGGTTCCACTCTCCCTTCCTTCTCCCATTGACGCGATATGACCAAAATGGTTAAAGCGTCCTGAATATACAACTAACTTCAACTGTGCAATATGCCCTGTGCAGGCATGACTCAAATATGCTAAACAAGCCGTCTGCGTTATTAATTAATTAAATAGCATACCAAAGATCCATAAATAACGTTCCTTTAACTGAACAATATGCCTGGCGTAGAAATGAGACAAATTTGTGAGATGTATACAATGAAAAGCGTTGGTGAGCTGCGCAGTATGCTCGGCGTAGAAAACGAACATATCGTGTTAATTAGATGGCACTTAGATGCATACACGGCGGTGCTAACTGGCAATACGGCCTGCATACAAACTAGCCACGTGCGCCCAGATGCATAAGTAACCCTCCTTGATCTTCAATATCTGCAGAATACGCTCAAAAACATCCGCGGGAGATGCAACAGGCAATCCACCAATCAGATGCGTGATAACAAACGAGCTCCGGTAGCATTAGATTCATCCGAGGTGCTGATTGGCTGTCTCTTGAAGGGATCTGGCGCGGCACAAATTAGCTTGTTATTTAACCCGGAAGACATGGAGTATAATCCCCCGGCTGTGTCCGGAATGGACAAGGACTATTGGCAGTCATCCGTCAGGCCAAGCCAAGTCACCGCGGCCGCCGGGGCGGGCGGGGGAGTCGCTAGGCAAGGCGGGCAGGGCAGGCGGGCGGGGGAGTCGCTAGGCAAAGCGGGCAGGGCAGGCGGGCGGGGGAGTCGCTAGGCAAGGCGGGCAGGGCAGGCGGGCGGGGGAGTCACTAGGCAAGGCGGGCAGGGCGAGCGGGCGGGGGAGTCGCTAGGCAAGGCGGGCAGGGCAGGCGGGCGGGGGAGTCGCTAGGCAAGGCGGGCAGGGCAGGCGGGCGGGGGAGTCACTAGGCAAGGCGGGCAAGGCGAGCGGGCGGGGGAGTCGCTAGGCAAGGCGGGCAAGGCGAGCGGGCGGGGGAGTCGCTAGGCAAGGCGGGCAGGGCAGGCGGGCGGGGGAGTCGCTAGGCAAAGCGGGCAGGGCAGGCGGGCGGGGGAGTCGCTAGGCAAGGCGGGCAGGGCAGGCGGGCGGGGGAGTCACTAGGCAAGGCGGGCAAGGCGAGCGGGCGGGGGAGTCGCTAGGCAAGGCGGGCAAGGCGAGCGGGCGGGGGAGTCGCTAGGCAAGGCGGGCAAGGCAGGCGGGCGGGGGAGTCACTAGGCAAGGCGGGCAAGGCAGGCGGGCGGGGGAGTCACTAGGCAAGGCGGGCAGGGCAGGCGGGCGGGGGAGTCGCTAGGCAAGGCGGGCAGGGCAGGCGGGCGGGGGAGTCGCTAGGCAAGGCGGGCGGGCGGGGGAGTCGCTAGGCATGGCGGGCAGGGCTGGCGGCTGGAGGTTGGAGGCTGGAGGCTGAAGGCTGGAGGCTGAAGGCTGGAGGCTGACGGCTGAAGGCTGACGGCTGAAGGCTGAAGGCTGGGGGCTGGAGGCTGGGGGCGGACGCCGGGCGATGTGCAGGCGGCGGTTGGCGGGCGGTGGGCATAGGACGGTCGGTAGGCAGATGGATTGGTTCCTGGCGGGCAGCCCAAAGGGGGTGAGGACGGGTTGGGGTTTGGTTTGGTTCCGCCGTTGCCTCTGAATCTACTTCACAATGACGGCATTCCGTATACATGCCATGATAAAACACGACCCGCTCTGGGCACCACCCCAATGTGTGCACAATATTGGCCTGAAACGCCACGTGGTGATCCTGATTCATCCCACTTGACAGCCAGTTATATCTTCGGAACAGTCATTACTGTTAGTATATCAGTAGGACATCAAGATTCAATGGACTAACAGTTCACTAATAATATTTTTATTTTTATTTAATCCCGTAGTTTACTATGAACTGATACTAGGAAAACCAGTTCTGTGACGAAAGAAAAACCACTAATCTCCTCCATCTTTTGTCCTTTTCTTTGGTTCAATGATATATATTGCCAATCCTCACACCTTTCTTTTATATGTGTCTACAAAATATCTCGATCAAAATCGCAAATGTCTCCTTTGTGGTTATTTGTAACAGTTCTAAGACCATTTAACCGCCTTTTCCCATTCCTTTGTCTTCGCGATATTCGGCTTTGCCTACCTACAACCATTCTATCCATAGGCTATCAATGCACCCCACAATTTTGATGATCACGGCTCTTTCGCACAATTCCCATGCGGGCATTCTTTCTTCCCTAGTCGGCATTATCTGCAAATTAAGTCTCATGCTCAAGTTGAAGGAAAATCTGGCTTTGCGCGCGCTAAGCAGCGTTAATACCAGAGCGCACGGCACCCTACTACGGTAAATTTACGACCACGAAAAAAATGGTACCCAAGAAATGGACAAAAATAGAGGCCGAGAAAGGCGCGGTTAATTCGGCCTGGCCTGAAGATGTAAGGCGTTTGTGTGGTGACTCCTGCCTTCATCGGCCGCCCCTAAAGTAGCAATCAAGACGAATTAGTCGACACTTTCTACTGGACCAATTCAATCGGGCCCCGTTTAATCTATAGGCCGCAGAGGTACCGCTAATTCAAACCCTGTAGCTTGAGGGCCGCCCGAGGAATCAAATTACGGGGAGACGGCGATGGAATGTTGAGTAAAAGGGCCCGGGACTATTTCTGTCCCCCGCTTCTGACTCCTTTCTTTCATTCTCTATCGCTCTCTGCCGCTATCGGTTGGCATGTCTGCCTGTCTCTGGCTTTGTCTAGCTGCCTGTTCCTATCTTCTCTCTCTAGCTCTCTCTCTCTATCTGTTGGCTTGTCTGGCTACCGACTACTCTCTTCTCTCTCCATCTTGATCTGTTGGCATGTCTGGCTGCCGACTACTCTCTTCTCTCTATCTCTATCTGTTGGCTTGTCTGGCTACCGGTTACTCTCTTCTCGCTATCTCTATCTGTTGGCTTGTCTGGCTACCGGCTACTCTCTTCTCTCTAACTCTAGCTGTTGGCTTGTCTGGCTACCGGCTACTCTCTTCTCGCTATCTCTATCTGTTGGCTTGTCTGGCTACCGGCTACTCTCTTCTCGATATCTCTAGCTGTTGGCTTGTCTGGCTACCGGCTACTCTCTTCTTTCTATCTCTATCTGTTGGCTTGTCTGGCCGCCGACTACTCTCTTCTCTCTATCTCTATCTGTTGGCATGTCTGGCTGCCGACTACTCTCTTCTCGCTATCTCTATCTGTTGGCTTGTCTGGCTACCGGCTACTCTCTTCTCTCTATCTCTAGCTGTTGGCTTGTCTGGCTACCGGCTACTCTCTTCTCGCTATCTCTATCTGTTGGCTTGTCTGGCTACCGGCTACTCTCTTCTCTCTATCTCTAGCTGTTGGCTTGTCTGGCTACCGGCTACTCTCTTCTCGCTATCTCTATCTGTTGGCTTGTCTGGCTACGGGCTATACTCTTCTCTCTATCTCTAGCTGTTGGCTTGTCTGGCTACCGGCTACTCTCTTCTCGCTATCTCTATCTGTTGGCTTGTCTGGCTACCGGCTACTCTCTTCTCGATATCTCTAGCTGTTGGCTTGTCTGGCTACCGGCTACTCTCTTCTCTCTATCTCTATCTGTTGGCTTGTCTGGCTACCGGCTACTCTCTTCTCTCTATCTCTAGCTGTTGGCTTGTCTGGCTACCGGCTACTCTCTTCTCGCTATCTCTATCTGTTGGCTTGTCTGGCTACCGGCTACTCTCTTCTCTCTATCTCTAGCTGTTGGCTTGTCTGGCTACCGGCTACTCTCTTCTCGCTATCTCTATCTGTTGGCTTGTCTGGCTACCGGCTACTCTCTTCTCTTCATCTCTAGCTGTTGGCTTGTCTGGCTACCGGCTACTCTTTTCTCGCTATCTCTATCTGTTGGGTGGTCTGGCTACCGGCTACTCTCTTCTCTCTATCTCTATCTGTTGGCTTGTCTGGCCGCCGACTACTCTCTTCTCTCTATCTCTATCTGTTGGCATGTCTGGCTGCCGACTACTCTCTTCTCGCTATCTCTATCTGTTGGCTTGTCTGGCTACCGGCTACTCTCTTCTCTCTATCTCTGTCTGTTGGCATGTCTGGCTACCGGCTACTCTCTTCTCGCTATCTCTATCTGTTGGCTTGTCTGGCTACCGGCTACTCTCTTCTCTTCATCTCTAGCTGTTGGCTTGTCTGGCTACCGGCTACTCTTTTCTCGCTATCTCTATCTGTTGGGTGGACTGGCTACCGGCTACTCTCTTCTCTCTATCTCTAGCTGTTGGCTTGTCTGGCTACCGGCTACCCTCTTCTCGCTATCTCTATCTGTTGGCTTGTCTGGCTACCGGCTACTCTCTTCTCGATATCTCTAGCTGTTGGCTTGTCTGGCTACCGGCTACCCTCTTCTCTCTATCTCTATCTGTTGGCTTGTCTGGCCGCCGACTACTCTCTTCTCTCTATCTCTATCTGTTGGCATGTCTGGCTGCCGACTACTCTCTTCTCGCTATCTCTATCTGTTGGCTTGTCTGGCTACCGGCTACTCTCTTCTCTCTATCTCTGTCTGTTGGCATGTCTGGCTACCGGCTACTCTCTTTTCTCTATCTCTATCTGTTGGCTTGTCTGGCTACCGGCTACTCTCTTCTCTCTATCTCTATCTGTTGGCTTGTCTGGCTACCGGCTACTCTCTTCTCTCTATCTCTATCTGTTGGCTTGTCTGGCCGCCGACTACTCTCTTCTCTCTATCTCTATCTGTTGGCATGTCTGGCTGCCGACTACTCTCTTCTCTCTATTTCTATCTGTTGGCTTGTCTGGCTACCGGCTACCCTCTTTTCTCTATCTCTGTCTGTTGGCTTGTCTGGCTGCCGACTACTCTCTTCTCTCTATCTCTGTCTGTTGGCTTGTCTGGCTACCGGCTACCCTCTTTTCTCTATCTCTGTCTGTTGGCATGTCTGGCTACCGGCTACCCTCTTTTCTCTATCTCTATCTGTTGGCTTGTCTGGCTACCGGCTACTCTCTTCTCTCTATCTCTATCTGTTGGCTTGTCTGGCTACCGGCTACTCTCTTCTCTCTATCTCTATCTGTTGGCTTGTCTGGCTACCGACTACTCTCTTCTCTCTATCTCTAGCTGTTGGCTTGTCTGGCTACCGGCTACTCTCTTTTCTCTATCTCTATCTGTTGGCTTGTCTGGCTACCGGCTACTCTCTTCTCTCTATCTCTATCTGTTGGCTTGTCTGGCTACCGGCTACCCTCTTTTCTCTATCTCTGTCTGTTGGCTTGTCTGGCTGCCGACTACTCTCTTCTCTCTATCTCTGTCTGTTGGCATGTCTGGCTACCGGCTACTCTCTTTTCGCTATCTCTATCTGTTGGCTTGTCTGGCTACCGACTACTCTCTTCTCTCCATCTCTGTCTGTTGGCATGTCTGGCTACCGGCTACTCTCTTTTCTCTATCTCTGTCTGTTGGCTTGTCTGGCTGCCGACTACTCTCTTCTCTCTATCTCTGTCTGTTGGCATGTCTGGCTACCGGCTACTCTCTTTTCACTATCTCTGTCTGTTGGCTTGTCTGGCTGCCGACTACTCTCTTCTCTCTATCTCTATCTGTTGGCTTGTCTGGCTACCGGCTACTCTCTTCTCTCTATCTCTATCTGTTGGCTTGTCTGGCTACCGGCTACTCTCTTCTCGCTATCTCTATCTGTTGGCTTGTCTGGCTGCCGAGTACTCTCTTCTCTCTATCTCTATATGTTGGCTTGTCTGGCTGCCTGTTTCTATCTTATCTATCTGTTGGCATGTCAGCATGTCTCTCTCGTTGACTGCCGGCCTGTTTCTCTCTTCTGTCTTATTCATTTGGCTTCTCTGTCTCTCTCTCCATCTGTGTATGTGTCTCGTTCGTTGTCCTTCTGGCTCGGTTGTGTCTTTCTTTCTCTGTCTCTTGTGTCTCCCTTGCTGTATGTCACGTCCCCTCCCTCTCAAACTCGGAGTCTCCGGCTCTCTATTTCTCACTCTCTCTCTATCTCTGTTTCGGTATATATCTCTATCTCTTTGGCGCTGTGTTTCTCTCGCTGCATTTTTCTCCCTGTCTGTGTTTGGATTTCAATCGCTGCAGTGCGCGCCAAGTTCTGCCAGCAACTCCTCTCCCCTGTGGGTCAGCCGCGTCTTCCTTCTTATTGTCGTCTAAAATTCTGGCTCCCCCTCCACCTCCCCCTCCCCATCCCCCTCTCTTAATCTCTTCCTTAGGTTTCTTCCCTATCTCTTTGCCTTTGGTGTATCTCTGTCTGTCTTGACTTAAGCTTATTGGCTTTGTCTGTCGCGTCGTTCTCTTTATGTGTCACGTATGCTGCGTCTTTCTCTGTCTATTTGGTCTTTCTCTGTGTCTGTCTCGTCCTTCTCTGTGTCTGTCTCGTCTTTCTCTGCGTCTGTCTCGTCTTTCTCTGCGTCTGTCTCGTCTTTCTCTGCGTCTGTCTCGTCTTTCTCTGTGTCTGTCTCGTCTTTCTCTGCGTCTGTCTCGTCTTTCTCTGTGTCTGTCTCGTCTTTCTCTGCGTCTGTCTCGTCTTTCTCTGTGTCTGTCTCGTCTTTCTCTGTGTCTGTCTCGTCTTTCTCTGTGTCTGTCTCGTCTTTCTCTGGGTCTGTCTCGTCTTTCTCTGCGTCTGTCTCGTCTTTCTCTGCGTCTGTCTCGTCTTTCTCTGCGTCTGTCTCGTCTTTCTCTGTGTCTTTCTCGTCTTTCTCTACGTCTGTCTCGTCTTTGTGTCTGTCTCGTCTTTCTCTGTGTCTTTCTCGTCTTTCTCTGCGTCTGTCTCGTCTTTCTCTGCGTCTGTCTCGTCTTTCTCTGTGTCTGTCTCGTTTTTCTCTGTGTCTGTCTCGTCTTTCTCTGCGTCTGTCTCGTCTTTCTCTGCGTCTGTCTCGTCTTTCTCTGTGTCTGTCTCGTCTGTCTCTGTGTCTGTCTCGTCCTTCTCTGTGTCTTTCTGGTCTTTCTCTGCGTCTGTCTCGTCTTTCTCTGCGTCTGTCTCGTCTTTCTCTGTGTCTGTCTCGTTTTTCTCTGTGTCTGTCTCGTCTTTCTCTGCGTCTGTCTCGGATTTCTCTGTGTCTGTCTCGTCTTTCTCTGCGTCTGTCTCGTCTTTCTCTGTATCTGTCTCGTCTTTCTTTGCGTCTGTCTCGTCTTTCTCTGTGTCTGTCTCGTCTTTCTCTGTGTCTGTCTCGTCTTTCTCTGCGTCTGTCTCGTCTTTCTCTGCGTCTGTCTCGCCTTTTTCTGCCTGTCTCGTCTTTCTCTGTGTCTGTCTCGTCTTTCTCTGTGTCTGTCTCGTCTTTCTCTGTGTCTGTCTCGTCCTTCTCTGTGTCTGTCTCGCCTTTCTCTGCGTCTGTCTCGTCTTTCTCTGCGTCTGTCGCGTCTTTCTCTGTGCCTGTCTCATCTTTTTATGTGTCTGTCTCGTCTTTCTCTGTGCCTGTCATTTATTTCTCTGTCTTTCTCGCCTTTCTCTGTGCCTGTCTCGTCTTTCTTTGTGTCTGTCTCGTCTTTCGTTTTGTCTGTCACGTCTGTCTCTGTGCTTGTCTCGTCTTTCTCTGTGGCTGTCATTTATTTCTCTGCGCATGTCTCGTCTTTCTCGGTGCCTGTCATTTATTTCTCTGTGCCTGTCTCGTCTTTCTCTGTGCCTGTCTCGTCTTTCTCTGTGCCTGTCTCGTCTTTCTCTGTGTCTGTCTCGTCTTTCTCTGTGCCTGTCATTTATTTCTCTGCGCATGTCTCGTATTTCTCGGTGCCTGTCATTTATTTCTCTGTGCCTGTCTCGTCTTTCTCGGTGCCTGTGATTTATTTCTCTGTGCCTGTCTCGTCTTTCTCTGTGCCTGTCTCGTCTTTCTCTGTGCCTGTCTCGTCTTTCTCTGTGCCTGTCTCGTCTTTCTCTGTGCCTGTCATTTATTTCTCTGTGCCTGTCTCGTCTTTCTCTGTGTCTGTCATTTATTTCTCTGTGCCTGTCGCGTCTTTCTCTGTGTCTGTCACTTATTTCTCTGTGTCTGTCTTGCCTTTCTCTGTGTCTTTCTCGTCTTTCTCTGCGTCTGTCTCATCCTTTTTTGTGTCTGTCTCGTCTTTTTCTGTGCCTGTCATTTATTTCTCTGTGCCTGTCTCGTCTTTCTCTGTGCCTGTTATTTATTTCTCAGTGCCTGTCTCGTCTTTCTCTGTGTCTGTCTCATCCTTTTCTGTGTCTGTCTCGTCTTTCTCTGTGCCTGTAATTTATTTCTCCGTGCCTGTCTCGCCTTTCTCTGTGTCTGTCTCGTCTTTTTCTGCGCCTGTCTCGCCTTTTTCTGCCTGTCTCGTCTTTCTCTGTGTCTGTCTCGTCTTTCTGCGTGTCTTGTCTTTATCTGTGTCTGTCTCGTCTTTCTCTGGGTCTGTCTTGTATTTCTCTGAGTCAGTCTCGTCTTTCTTTGCGTCTTTCTCGTATTTCTCTGTATCTCTCTCTCTGTATGTCTTCTTAGATCCCTCGCAATCTACCCACCTGCCACGGGGGCCACACCAGAGACAGCTATATGAAGGACCAGGATGAAGGATTAGTCCCACCCTTTTCTGTTGCTTTTTTATCTCTAATCGGCCAAAATGGAGAGCTGTCCGGGGAACTAACAGAGTACTACTATATACACGCACTATGATCCTTGTCATATATACAACACAATACACGAGACAACCCATGCCTATCTTCCCCGCATTCCAGGCAAGGTGAGGTTCACTCGTCGCTAAGTAACGTACGTCACTACCCGCCCCCCCCCCCCCCCGCCCTCCCCCCACACACCACCACCACCACCCCCCAAACCCTTCCACCCACCCTTCACTCGTTGGTCAACATAGAAGAATCTGTCGCAGACCCAGCCCACATATTGCCACGTGATTAACCGAGGACGGATAATCAAGCCATAACTCGCCAAAGGTGTTGCCATAGAGGCCGGACCCTGCCTTTCCCAGCGTGTCACATCCCTGATTCCTGGAGCCGCCGCCGTTACTATGGCACCCACAACAATGCCCAGGGCTTGACGGGACATCCCCTCTAGAGTCACGTGCCTCACACATGGAGTCAGAGGGAGGGCCCAGCGGTCAGAACTCATCGCGGAATAAATGAATTCGCTCTGGGGATAAGGGCTTAATGACATTGGGGTGTATATTATATCTCATGTCTATCTGTATCTCATTTATATTTTATCTGATGTATATTATATCTCATTTATATTATATCAGATGCATATAATATCTCGTGTATATTATATATCATTTATATTATATATGCATTATAGTATGTCTCATTTAGAGTATATCACATTTATGATATATAGCATTTATATTAAATGTTATTTATATTACATCTCATGAACATTATATCTCATGTATATTATATCTCACGTAGAGTATATCTCATTTATATTGTTATAATATCTCGATTATCCTATATCTCTTGTATGTTATACCTCATGTATATTATTTCGGTGTAACGTACATAGCGGTGCAATGTGAACATCTGTGTAATGTCCATCAAGGTGCAATGACGTTCACGAAATAAACGTAAGTAATGAACAGCAATATGCTGAAGAATTCTGTTAGTCTCTTCTTAGGCTAATTATTTTCTATTGAGATATCAAATAATACTTTAACTAGGGTTAGTATCTATCTGGGCAAATACTGCTTCCTTTCTCTACCATTAATTAGGTCACGATCCCACCAGCGCGCAGACACCTTCCTGGCCGTATTGGATTATGCCCTCGGAGTACTCGGGGCATGAGCGCACGTAAATCGAACACCTCGTGTTGTGATCCGATTGAGGCGATTCAACACTCGTGTCGTACTCCCCACTTTCCTTGGTGCATGCAAGGGTAAGATGGCGGACATGTGAAGCAAGGAGAAAAGAACAGCGTCCATATTGACGCTTTAACACGATCGCGTGCCAAGCGTTCGGTTTAGTAACAACACGATAACAACTGACGCATGCGTATTTCAAATTACCGGATCATTTGTGTTGACATAATCGAATACGAACCCTGCGTCAGCGCGTGCGAGTCGACTAGAGTGCGGATTTCGATTCCGCGATTGAGTTCCATATTTAAACATTATATCAAAAGACCAAAAAAAGGACAAAAAAATGACAAGAAAAAGTCGCATGGAAAAGGTAAATTTAGGTGACACCTGAGAGGAGCGAACCTGGACGGCCCAATGCATGCCGGGAAGGGCAAAGTGAGTCGGATCCGGGGCCTGACAGTTCCTGACTAGGTGAGAGTGAGGGTGACGGTGGTTACCTGGAACGGGGTGGCGGGGGGGGGGGGGCGAGAGGAAGAGACGAGGGGGTAAGCGGGGTAGGAGGGGGGAGTATTAGATATTTGGGCAGGTCCCTGGAGAGACGGCATTCGCCTCCGTTCATAAACTGCGCTCTATTATCTTGGGTGCTTTCATCCTGGGCACGGCAACCTCCCATCTATCAGCCCAGTCACCTTTCATGGGGGGCCGCGACAAAAGTGCTAAACGGCGCAAAGGTGAGAAACTAAATATGAAAAGCGCAGCCCAAAATAAAGCCCTGACGTCGGGCCGCGTCCGCGAGGTGGCGTCCCTTGTCTGATTGCCTGTTGGAGGAGAGTTGAATCTGGAATGTTTTTTTCATCTTCCGTCCTTTCCGACCCGAACCGAAATGCACCATTAGAATTACAACAAGCGGCTTAAGACCAAATTGCTGTAAAACTGAATCGATTCTGGGGAAGCGTGTTTTTTTTCCAAGTAATGGGCAGACGGAGTTCAAATCAGCGATTTGCGACAACAGTTTGAGGAAGGATGGGTGTAGTTGGTGGGTGTAGTGAGAGAGGGTGGGTGGATGTAGCAGGAACGGGTAGGGGGTCAGGGTGAACACGGGTGGGGGGGGGGGATCCCCTTTGTTGGTAAGAGGAGCGAGCGAATTGCTGAGGGACAGACTCGGAGGTTAAAGGTAGTGGTGCTTTTTTCGTTGCTTCTGACAATTCAGTCAGACGATTGCATCCGCACGTTGTCCAAATCAAGTTGTCCGTGGGGTTTGTCTAATGCGGGCGAAAGGTGGCGATTTACAGCGCTAGGGACACACTGGAAATGCGAAATGCGGATTACCACCGCATGGGAAATCAAGCGTATGCATCATTTGTAGCAGACGATGTTTCAAATGTCAGTATATCCGTATTGGGGTGGAGTCGGCGTGGCATGAGGTCAAAGGGGGAGTGGAGTGAGGGCAGGCGGGGGGGGGGGCGTGGGTAGGGGGGGGGGGGCTGCGGTTGGCCCGGTCCGGATGACTCAATGGTTCAAACCCGGTGACGCTACAGTAATGCTAAAGATGTCTACTGGGCTATATAGTCTCGTTCGCCAAGACTTCCGGTTTACTTATTTTGGGGACAACCATCGAAGCACGTGTTCGGAACGAGTTTAGAATCTCTGCGCACACTGGTATCCTGACTATCTGTGACGTAGGCGTGACGTGTATGTTACGCAAAGAGAGAGACTGGGAACCAGACTACCTGCGCAAGAGCCAGGCGCCGAGGGGTGAGTCCATTGCGGATAGATGACATATTTTGCATTCATTTGCGCCATCACAAAGACGAACATTTGTTACGCTGGGACAACACGGCTGAGAAACTAACGTTTTTCTGCATTTCCTAGGAAAACGAGGCATTATGACGTAACATGGATTCTCCCCAGTGACAACGTTGGCGCAACGCTTCAAACAGAAAAGTTACAAAGAATGAAGAAACTTTGTCTTTTCGTGATCCAAAAGTGATACAAAAATATCCAACTGGTCTTATTTTATCTTTACCATGTGGATTAATGACGTATCAGTGTGTTGCTACTCCATGCACTGCACATTTTGACAGCGGAATGGTTAAGTGGATTACTTGCTCTCGCCATTTTTGTTACCTCGAGGGCAAGTGAAACTTTGTGACGTCACACGCTGTTTTGGGGAACTCGCGAAGGCGCGGGTGCAGGGCATAATTTAGAACGTTATTTTTAGCTTCGAGTGTTTTGAAGACGGATTTTTCGTTGTATATTCCCAAAGTTCTGCGCTTCGTCGCCTCTAAATATTTTAGCCTACACCTCCCATGGCCATGTTTAGTGAAATTGTACTCATAGGTTTTAGAATAAACCGCTGAAGTCTCGCTGCCCGATCGCGAGAACTGTATAGCCCTATTGCACACGTAAATATTGGAAAAAATCGAATGACGAACAAGATGAAAATTGATGCATACACATCACACAACGCATATTAATTTTCCGCTATGATGCATTTTCCGTACATATTCATTGTAAATGTTAATTTTTCTAAATTTTAATTTTCCGTAAATGTTCATTTTCCGTAAATGTTCATCTTCCGTAAAGGTAAATTTTCCGTAAATGTAAATTTCCCGTAAACATTCATTTATAATCATTTTCTGTAAGACGACACGCTAATGGTGGACACACCTAATAGTGTGGCCATTTTTGGCACATAAATGCCCCGGTGTTGAAATAGATATCTGTCAGTACCAGTTGAACATCTGTTGGAGAAAGAGCTTCAAATATGTTCATTTTTAATGAAGGAATATATCTATTTCGACTGAATCGATTTAAAGGCCAACTTTTGGGTAATTTAGTGTGGTCTTTAACAATACAAATAGTATGACTGCTCGTCTTATGCGTACAACTCACAAGCTCTCCAAACATTTTGCCTCACGAAACGTTGAATGGTCGCCTCTGAATGTCTTGATGTTAAGGCGTCATATGAGATAATAATTCTAATAGCGCTCCCGAATAAACTTAACTGGTATTCTTCTTTGATGGAGCAATATATTGGGATTCATATCTTGAAAGTCCCTTTGGACCCAAAAGCTGGACTTAATCTTTTAAGCATAAAGGTGTGTTTCGTTTTTAATACGTATGCAGTATAATATATTTGCATCAATGCAAAATTGATGACATCAGTAGCGTGATGTGCTTGACCAGTGTTAGCAGTAATATTTATTATTGTTGCCATAATTGTTAATTTTCACACTTGACAAGTTCAAGAATACATCGCATAAGACATGTTAATTATACATTAGCAATTATTATTATTATCATTATTGTGATTGCTATTATAATAATTATTATTATTACTATTGTCATAGTTATAATTATTATTAATATTATTATTATTTACATCATGATTATTTGTAATATCATTTTTTGTATTATGATTTTTTGTATTATGATTATTTACATCATGATTATTTGTATTATGATTATTTACATCATGATTATTTGTATTATGATTATTTGCATTATGATTATTTGTATTATGATTATTTGTATTATGATTATTTGTATTATGATTATTTATATTATTAAAAGTGTTGACACTATTGCGATACGGATGCTCATACGCGATGGTACATGATACCCACTTCGGCCACGCCCTTGGATACAAACCTAATATGTCTGACCCAATACTTCTTGTGATTCGCGGAGACCAGGACGGTGACCGGCTCGCCCCGCCACGCGCCGCGCAGTGGTCACCAGACCCACGTCATAACGTGCCTTCCCCAGCGACAACACGGTCATGATGCGCCCGTGGGGCGGCCTAACACGGTGGGAACACCATAGGGAGTGGTTGGTTGTACATTCAGGACGCTTTAACAAATTCGGGTCATATCGCATCAATGGGAGAAGGAAGGGAGAGTGGAGCCATATCCCCGGGGGTAACCCCTTGCTCTTTGCGAAGAAGTACATGGGATCTTTATCCTGCGACCACACAGACATGGCCACCGCGGGCGCGAACCACCGACCCACGTGCCCATGGGAGTGGAGGTCTGGGGGTAATTAACGATTTTTCCCATTTGAACTGTTACTTTCTACATCAAGACTACGTGTTTGAAAGAAATCTTATTTGTTATCCGCTGCTGGCGCTGATTATCTAAATGAAGAGGACCGCAAATCGTTCATAAATCGTTTGATCATAGTGAGAGACAACCGTAATGACCGAGTCTAAACATAATGAGAAAGTGTTGACGTGCTTTGAGCTAATGTGTCCTTAGAACAATTAAATTGCAAGCTGTAGTTCCGAGGCCAGCCGGACAGTTAGACGCGTTACCTGCATTGTGGTCTCTATTTAACGATGTTGGTTATGTTCAAAACTACAGTTACACCACCGGCGTTCTGATCCATAATGATCAATGATCCACGTGGGGCGTGGGACGTGGGGCTTGGGGCGTGGGGCGTGGGGCGTGGGGCGGCATGGGTCGTGAGTCGTGGGTCGTGGGTCGTGGGGCTTGGGTCGTTGGTCGTAGGTCGTGGGTCGTGGGTCGTGGGTCGTGGGTCGTGGGTCGTGGGTCGTGGGTCGTTCGTCGTGGGTCGTGGGGCGTGGGTCGTGGGTCGTGGGGCGTGGGACGTGGGGCGTGGAGCGTCGGGCGGCGTGGGGCGTGGGGCGGGGGGCGTTGATCGTGGGTCGTAGGTCGTGGGTCGTGGGCGTGGGGCGTGGAGCGTGGGGCGGCGTGAGGCGTGTGGCGTGGGTCGTGGGTCGTGGGTCGTGGGCGTGGGGCATGGAGCGTGGGGCGGCGTGGGGCTTGGGGCGTGGAGCGTGGGGCGGCGTGGGGCGTGGGGCAGGGGGCGTGGGGCGTCGTGGGGCGTGGGGC